>JACCIE010000245.1:0-35806 GCA_018906755.1 Sycophaga agraensis
GTCCAATGGGAACATGATGGTAATTGAATTCATCATCATTTCTATTTGCTTCCATAGGTGTGGACTGTTTAAAATTCAGTAGAATTCTGTAGAAATTCTATAAAAAAATCTGTAGATAATACACTAAACTAAAAGACATTATATAAATAAGATATCTTTAAGCTCACCTTTTTCAGAATCTATTATTTGTTTTTTTCATAGTATCAAGCTCATTCGTTAACTGTCTTCGCTTAATAGCTTTTTGTAATTTTTTTTGTTTGTCACTTACACTCTCATCGGATTCTAATGTTAGCACATTTTCTTCTGATTGTAATAATTTAATTTTCTTTATTCCTTCAGCATAAGATTCTAAAACAATTATGAAATAAAATATTTATAAATCATTAAACTTAATATTAAAATTAAATAATCTTACTTGCTTGACCCTTTATTGAGACAGAAAAACTAGGCCAATCCTCTGGTGGATTTATTTGATTTTCAACTAAAATATGGAATAACTTCTTTTCTTCTTCAGATAGAACATTTGGGAATTTCGTCATGCATTTCCCTTTTTCAAATGTAAGCCACGTTGATGGAACTATGTCAATAAACTCCACTTTTCTTTTTTTGCCTCTATGTATAAATTCAATTAATGTAAATTGATACAATTCTATTTCCTCACTATCACTCATTCTAAAAAATTAATTATCAAAAAAATGAATAAAATTTTAAACAAATATAATAAATATATAACTATTAAAAAGGTTATAATCATATAATAAAAATTGTAACATAAAAATTTCAAAATATATGAACATTTTTGTAAAATGTTATTGAATTCTACTTACATTATTTGGAAAAATTTAAAAATAAGCCTTCAAGTTGAAAGAAATCCTGATACTGTTGTACTTAAAGTAGTTTATAGAAAAACAATTGAAAAATATCTATACACATCCATACTCACGCATATTTACATACATATATCAGTATTTGAATGTAAAACTTTTTATATACCAGAATCTATTATTTAAAAATTATTTTTTATTGAATTTGAGAAGTATTTTTAAATGTAGTTTGATTTAAAATGGATCATAAAACTAAGTATTATTATAAAATTAAAAAACAAAAATTTGATAATTTAATATCCGAAATATTATCTCAAAACAATGAGACTATTTCAGACATAAATTTAGATGTAAAAGACAATTTTAATATGGACATTACATCAAACAGTTCTGACAATGATTCAATTTCAATTAAATGGGAGTACTGAGTGTGACTTCGTAGAAGAAGAATTATGTACAAACAAAATTGATTCATCGGAGCCAGAAGAAATATTCGAACTCCAAGAATGGGCTATTGAAAAAAATATTTCATATGCTCATTTGGATAGTTTACTAGCAATTTTAAGGAAAAGATTGCTACCAGATCTACCAAAATGTTCCAAAACTTTTTTAAAATGTAAGTCTAAACTAGAAAAAATTAATCTCATGGAATCAAATAATGGATCATTTGGCCAATTCGCATATTTTGGTTTAGAACAGCAACTGAAAAGAAAAGTTAATTTAAGTATGCATGATACAAAGATTTTAGAGCTAATTTTTAATATTGACGGCTTTTCGCCATTCAAATCTAGCTCAATTTCTATCTGGCCTTTATTATGCAAAATTTTTACTATCACAGATTATTATGAGCCCTTTACTGTTTGTGCTTTTTCTGGTCATGGAAAACCACAAAAAGCATCAGACTATTTTAAGCCTTTTATTTTAGAAATAAATTTATTATTGAAAAATGGAATAATAATTCACAATATACATTTTAACATAAAAATTAAATTTTTTGTCTGCGACACTCCTGCCAGGGCCTTTGTCAAATGCATTGCAGGGCACACTGCATTTAATGCATGCGAAAGATGTACAGTCATTGGAAAAAAAGAAGACAGTGTAACAGCATTTATTGAAACAAATGCTGAACAAAGAACTAATGAGGATTTTCTATCCTTCAAGGATTCAGAACATCACATTACTCCTAGCCCACTTACATTAATCAAACCACCAGTCAATATGATATCACAATTTATGCTTGATCCTATGCATCTTGTATATTTGGGTGCAACAAAAAGAATTTTGGCATAATATCGCGAAATTCTACTCTTTATTTCCAGCAGGGAAACTGAGAGTATATTGCTCAAGTATGAGCCACAATATAGGGGCCCACACAAGATCGCGTGTAAAAATCTTAAGCGCAAATGGGCCACCAACTATAAAGTTGAGTGTAAAAACTTTGGCCTTTGAAAGCAGCATAGAGTACCTCGGCGTACACTTTGACAAAGGCCTGTCGGTGACCAGCCATTGCCGAGCTCTAAGGAATAAGATCGCTCCCCTCCTTCAGGCATTGAGACTCTCGCGGCAAGGACCACATGGGACCTGAATGGAAAGATCCTTGATATTTTGTACAAAAGATGACGTCCGCCACTTGATCGCAACGTCAGTCAAGCCGAGGGAGGCGGCGCTGGTAGTATCGCCCTGAAACCCTACTCGTTCCTGGTCGATGTTCTGGGTTCCAGCGGCTGTCCAGCTCCCAGGACGCCCGATGCTGTGACAGGGGTGGGTGTGGCAAGGTGGTTTAACGAAGGGGTCTTCGGAGTAAGAAGTTAACCGGGGCTAGGTGGCGATGATAACAGCTTGTCAGGTAGCGAGAACGTGATAGGGACGCTTAAATGCTCGACACCTCTCTCCCACGCGCGTTCGGCGGACGGCTTATAAGCCCTCAGGGGGCCGACTCACTATTGGGTGAGCGCGACGGCCTGTTGGCCACCTGGCGGCGTAGGCGCGTGTAGAGCCGTGTGCGGTGCACACGGCGTCAAATTGTAAATATAAATGAAAACAAAATTTTGTATAGAAATTTGAAATTCGTTATTTTATTTATTTTTATTGCATAAAATTCATCAATTACTAATGTAAATTTATACTAAATATGAAATAGAAATATCAATTAAAAATATAAATTTATACTAAATATAAATAATAAATTTAAATTTATGCTAAAGATTAATTAGAAATAAAAATTTTACCTTTTTGAATTTCTTCAGTGTTGAGCTTGAAAAATTTTAATTTATGAAAAGACTTATTTATATCCTATTAAAAATAGTCATTTTGGCCACTGTTCCCCTCCTTGACGTCTTTATTTTAACTAATATTTAATAAATAACGATATTAACAAAACATAAATTGAATTCAATTGCAAAATTTGACTGCAAAACTTAGACTGCATAATCCTAGTTCACATGTGGCTATTCTACACTTTAAACGCTATAGTAAAAACGTTAGTATTATTAAAGCTAGTATTATTGTTGTAAAAAATGGATAATTGTAATATTAATAGTGAATAAAACACAAAAAATTATAGCATTTAAGCAAAAAAATTTTACTTGTTGCTCTTTCAATTTCTCGTGTATTTAGTTTGCAGAAGAGTAAGTGTCTTATTTATCAAAAGAAATTATTTTTAATTTACTTTAAATTGCAAATTTTGCGTATATTTTAGGACAGAAATAAATTATTATTCAACAAAAAATTATAAATAATAGTAAATTAAATTAATTTTTAAGCTTTGCCGATTAAACTTAGACTGTAGTAAATCGCAGATCACGTGCGGCTATTCTACGCTACACTAAGAACACCAATTTCAAGAATTTTAATACGATTTTGTTTCCAACCAAGTCGGTCTCTACGTAAAAGAACAAAAGTTTTCTAAGTTTTTTGATGCACTAGGATCATCTATTACAAGGACTATCAACAATAAAGTCAGTAATATTATTCAAAACTACATGCAGTGCATGGATTGTATAAGGTACGCAATTCTAAATGTTAAAGTAGAAACATTTATTATATTTTTTCTGAATGATTAAGTAATGCGTTTATACTTATTTTTCTAAAACTTAAGCTGGTCACAGGTTTGGAGATCAATTTGAAAGAGTAATGCCTCTTATTCGGCAATACAAGAATCAAGATGCCAATTAAAATTTCAGGATTATATTATCAATAACAAGAGTTAATTTTATATCAGATAAGTATTCTCCTTTTTATTCTTAATTATTGTTTATTCAATTGCAATTGAATCTAAACTAGTCGCATGAGGTGTAGCGGATAAATAATGCATCGCAAAAATTAAATAAACGTACAAAACAACATAGTCAGTAATTATAACTGTCACACAAAAATACATTCAATCATGCAAATTTATTAAAATAGTTAATGATACAGGGCGGTATATACATAGATATATATTGACATTAACAATTAACTTAAATGAATATAAACACATGTTAATTGTGCATACGTTTCCATATGTTTAAGTAATGAAGTTTCGGGATAGCTTTATTTCAAAAATATAAATCATCAACACGAAGTCTAGTCAAGAGTTGGATTTAAAAATTAATTGCAGAATATTTTCTATGCTCTCCTTTCCTCCATCAGGATCTGTCATCTTATACCTAAGATTCTCGTACGAAAGTAATTTTCTATGATTAAAATCTATCAATTTTCAAAACAAATTTACGGTTCTTGCTTTTACGACAAATGTATAATTTTTGGCAGTGCTTTAAACTAATTGAAGAAGACTCATATTACCACTTTTAAAGTATTATGTATGAATCTAATTTTCTATGATAAAAACCCTCAGTTTTTAAAACAAATTTACGGTTTACCTGAGATTCTCATACGAAAGTAATTTTCTAGGCTAAAAATCTTTCAATTTTCAAAACAAATTTACGGTTCTTGCTTTTACGACAAATGTATAATTTTTGGCAGTATTTTAAAGTAATTGAAGATGACTCATATCATCACTTTTAAAGTATTGTGTATGGACCGAATCTTAACTAGTCGAATCAGGTCCAGAGGATAAATAATGCATCACAAAAATTTAATAAACGTACAAAAGAACATAATCAGTAATTATAAAAGTCACACAAAAATACATTCAATAATGCAAATTTATTAAAATAGATAATGATACTGAGGGATGTAGATATAGATATATATTTACAGTAACAATTAAACTAAATGAATATAAACACATGCTAATTGTGCACACGTTTCCATGGGTTTAAGTAATGAAGTTTCGCGGTAGCTTTATTTCAAATAATAGTAATCTTTCGCACGAAGTCTAGTCAAGAGTTGGGTTTAAAAATTAATTGTAGAGTATTATCTATTCTCTCCTTTCCTCCATCAGAATTCGTGATTTCATACCTTAGATTCTCATACGAAAGTATTTTTCTATGATAAAGACCCTCAGTTTTTAAAACAAATTTAGGGATTCTTGCTTTAACGAGAAATGTATAATTTTTGGCAGTATTTTAAACTAATTGAAGATGACTCATATCATCACTTTTAAAGTATTGTGTATGGATCGAATCTTAACTAGTCGAATGAGGTGCAGCGGAAAAATAATGCATCGCAAAAATTCAATAATCGTACAAAAGAACATAATCAGTGATTATAAATTTCACCCAAAAATACATTCAGTCATGCAAAGTTATTAAAATAGATAATGATACAGGGCGGTACATATATATAGATATATTTACATCAACAATTAAACTAAAAGAATATAAACACATGTTAATTGTGCATACGTTTCCATAGGTTTAAGTAATAAAGTTTCGGGATAGCTTTATTTCAAAAATATAAATCATCAACACGAAGTCTAGTCAAGAGTTGGGTTTAAAAATTACTTGTAGAATATTTTCTATGCTCTCTTTTCCTCCATCAGGATCCGTGATTTTATACCTTAGATTCTCAAAGGAAAGTAATTTTCCATGATAAAAATCCTCAGTTTTTAAAACAAATTTACGGTTTTTGCTTTTACGACAAATGTATAATTTTGGCAGTGCATTAAACTAATTGAAGAGGACTCATAAAGCGCAGCACCTTGACCCGTCCCCTGCACGTATCATGTGCAGCGAAGCCCTCACCCTTGATATAAACTTGGCTGGGGACAGAGCAATCCTCGGGAACCACGAGAGGATGCCCACAAGGTTCTGTGTCCTTGGACCCCTGGTATGTTAGTGGCATATGCTGATGATCTGCAGGTTATAGTTGAGGGCAACTCCCGGCGCGAAATTGAAGATAAAGGTAAGGCGGTCGTTGACACCATTTTCGAATGGTGCGATACGGCCAAATTACGAATTCCAGAGAGCAAACCCTGGTAGAAATTTCACGATAAAAACTGCTCTATATTTTATAAACTCGGCATAACTTCTGGCGACATTTTAATCAAGTATCTCGTAGCAAACTGGCGAATAATCCCTATTACCCATGGCGCATTCTAGTAACAAACTCGGCAAAATGTGCTCAAGCCAACTCATGCGTCAATATACTATACCATAGTGAGTGTATCTTCTATAGCATCTGATTGTCGACTTATTCGCACATAAGCGATATCAATCGTAAATAAAAGTACTAGCATAATTGTAATTAAGTGAAATAATTGTCACATTGGAAGATGTGACAATTTAGTAGATCTGCTTCATACAATCAGATAAGTAAAAATTGATCAATAAACATTAAAGTAAAGTAAGATTTTGATCCTTTGTGTTATTTATTAGTTCTAGGTTAGATTCACTCCATTTTAAAGAATATTATAAAAGGATTGTACTAAAAATAAATAAATGTATGGAAGAAAAAAACTTAGGAAAAATGAAAAAGAAACAATTCTTAAAAATTACTTTACTATTTTAATACATAAATGGGTTGTGCAGAAAATACAAAATCAAAATAAGAGCAAGAGTAAAGATATATAAAATTAACAAGAAAATACAAAATATCACATTAACAAAGTAAAAGCAAGAGTAAAGATAGCAAATTAAGAAGAACATACAAGTAAAACCATTATTCGTTCTAGTAATTTATGAAGTAAGTAAAACAATAAAAATTAGGATAATAAAGTTACATACACACATAATAAATAAAATGTTAAAGTTTTTTAATAGTAATTTATTTCTTTTTTTCATTTACACAATTTACATTTTTTATTTATTTTATTCAAATCTTACAGCATCTTCTGGCCAGTTTTTAACATTACACAACACATCACTCAGTCCTCTATTCAATTCTTTTTGATCTATTTGTTGAGTATTACTTTCAAATTTTTTTATAATAACAGCTAAAAATGAAAATATTATTTTAAAAATCTAATAGTAATAAGTTATCGTATATAATATAAATATACATGCCATTCATACATTTACATAACTGTGTTGAATTAAATTTTATTTTGTCTTTATTAGTTGAGGATTTTTTTAAAGCAGTCAAATTTAAGGCTACCTCTTTTGTAAAAAAATGTTTTAACATATTTACATAACTTTTAGTTATTATATTATGTTTATCTAAATGTAAATTTAATAATTGACACTAAAAAATAAATATAAATATTAAATAATATAAAATAATATCAAGAACAGAAATAATATAAATATCAATTATATATACTTACGATATCATTCATTAAATTTTTATTCACTGTTATATTTTCATCCAGTTTATGGAATTCCTCAACGCTCCTTACTGGCAACATAATGTTGTACTTCGATTTAAGAATTTGAGGTGTGAAAGTAACTAATTTTTTATTTGCAAGAATTGCAAGAATTTCTTGTTGAGTTTCTCTTACTTCTTTTAATTCTTGAAGTATTCTTTCAAAAAATTGTGTATTTAAATCTAAAATATAATTTTGTTTTGAATAATAAAAGAAAAAATAATATATATTAATAAATTATACAATACTTAGTAGTTGCTTACTACTTTAGACTTACTAGTATTGGCTTCGATGTTGCTAATATCAATGACAGGTACTTCAGCCAATACATCTGAAGTATCATTATTGTTGAATGATTCTGTAATGAATAAATATTAAAATACATTTTATAAATTATATTGTTATTTTTTATGACATTATAAATTATAATAACATAAATGACTAAATTACCATCTCTCAATTGCACTATTGGTTCTATTATTTGATTTTCAATAGATTCGATGGAGCTGAATGAAATATTTTGTCCAATGGGAACATGATGGTAATTGAATATCATCATCATTTCTATTTGCTTCCATAGGTGTGACTGTTTAAAATTCAGTAGAATTCTGTAGAAATTCTATAAAAAAATCTGTAGATAATACACTAAACTAAAAAGACATTATATAAATAAGATATCTTTAAGCTCACCTTTTTCAGAATCTATTATTTGTTTTTTCATAGTATCAAGCTCATTCGTTAACTGTCTTCGCTTAATAGCTTTTTGTAATTTTTTTTGTTTGTCACTTACACTCTCATCGGATTCTAATGTTAGCACATTTTCTTCTGATTGTAATAATTTAATTTTCTTTATTCCTTCAGCATAAGATTCTAAAACAATTATGAAATAAAATATTTATAAATCATTAAACTTAATATTAAAATTAAATAATCTTACTTGCTTGACCCTTTATTGAGACAGAAAAACTAGGCCAATCCTCTGGTGGATTTATTTGATTTTCAACTAAAATATGGAATAACTTCTTTTCTTCTTCAGATAGAACATTTGGGAATTTCGTCATGCATTTCCCTTTTTCAAATGTAAGCCACGTTGATGGAACTATGTCAATAAACTCCACTTTTCTTTTTTTGCCTCTATGTATAAATTCAATTAATGTAAATTGATACAATTCTATTTCCTCACTATCACTCATTCTAAAAAAATTAATTATCAAAAAAATGAATAAAATTTTAAACAAATATAATAAATATATAACTATTAAAAAGGTTATAATCATATAATAAAAATTGTAACATAAAAATTTCAAAATATATGAACATTTTTGTAAAATGTTATTGAATTCTACTTACATTATTTGGAAAAATTTAAAAATAAGCCTTCAAGTTGAAAGAAATCCTGATACTGTTGTACTTAAAGTAGTTTATAGAAAAACAATTGAAAAATATCTATACACATCCATACTCACGCATATTTACATACATATATCAGTATTTGAATGTAAAACTTTTTTATATACCAGAATCTATTATTTAAAAATTATTTTTTATTGAATTTGAGAAGTATTTTTAAATGTAGTTTGATTTAAAATGGATCATAAAACTAAGTATTATTATAAAATTAAAAAACAAAAATTTGATAATTTAATATCCGAAATATTATCTCAAAACAATGAGACTATTTCAGACATAAATTTAGATGTAAAAGACAATTTTAATATGGACATTACATCAAACAGTTCTGACAATGATTCAATTTCAATTAAATGGGAGTACTGAGTGTGACTTCGTAGAAGAAGAATTATGTACAAACAAAATTGATTCATCGGAGCCAGAAGAAATATTCGAACTCCAAGAATGGGCTATTGAAAAAAATATTTCATATGCTCATTTGGATAGTTTACTAGCAATTTTAAGGAAAAGATTGCTACCAGATCTACCAAAATGTTCCAAAACTTTTTTAAAATGTAAGTCTAAACTAGAAAAAATTAATCTCATGGAATCAAATAATGGATCATTTGGCCAATTCGCATATTTTGGTTTAGAACAGCAACTGAAAAGAAAAGTTAATTTAAGTATGCATGATACAAAGATTTTAGAGCTAATTTTTAATATTGACGGCTTTTCGCCATTCAAATCTAGCTCAATTTCTATCTGGCCTTTATTATGCAAAATTTTTACTATCACAGATTATTATGAGCCCTTTACTGTTTGTGCTTTTTCTGGTCATGGAAAACCACAAAAAGCATCAGACTATTTTAAGCCTTTTATTTTAGAAATAAATTTATTATTGAAAAATGGAATAATAATTCACAATATACATTTTAACATAAAAATTAAATTTTTTGTCTGCGACACTCCTGCCAGGGCCTTTGTCAAATGCATTGCAGGGCACACTGCATTTAATGCATGCGAAAGATGTACAGTCATTGGAAAAAAAGAAGACAGTGTAACAGCATTTATTGAAACAAATGCTGAACAAAGAACTAATGAGGATTTTCTATCCTTCAAGGATTCAGAACATCACATTACTCCTAGCCCACTTACATTAATCAAACCACCAGTCAATATGATATCACAATTTATGCTTGATCCTATGCATCTTGTATATTTGGGTGCAACAAAAAGAATTTTGGCATAATATCGCGAAATTCTACTCTTTATTTCCAGCAGGGAAACTGAGAGTATATTGCTCAAGTATGAGCCACAATATAGGGGCCCACACAAGATCGCGTGTAAAAATCTTAAGCGCAAATGGGCCACCAACTATAAAGTTGAGTGTAAAAACTTTGGCCTTTGAAAGCAGCATAGAGTACCTCGGCGTACACTTTGACAAAGGCCTGTCGGTGACCAGCCATTGCCGAGCTCTAAGGAATAAGATCGCTCCCCTCCTTCAGGCATTGAGACTCTCGCGGCAAGGACCACATGGGACCTGAATGGAAAGATCCTTGATATTTTGTACAAAAGATGACGTCCGCCACTTGATCGCAACGTCAGTCAAGCCGAGGGAGGCGGCGCTGGTAGTATCGCCCTGAAACCCTACTCGTTCCTGGTCGATGTTCTGGGTTCCAGCGGCTGTCCAGCTCCCAGGACGCCCGATGCTGTGACAGGGGTGGGTGTGGCAAGGTGGTTTAACGAAGGGGTCTTCGGAGTAAGAAGTTAACCGGGGCTAGGTGGCGATGATAACAGCTTGTCAGGTAGCGAGAACGTGATAGGGACGCTTAAATGCTCGACACCTCTCTCCCACGCGCGTTCGGCGGACGGCTTATAAGCCCTCAGGGGGCCGACTCACTATTGGGTGAGCGCGACGGCCTGTTGGCCACCTGGCGGCGTAGGCGCGTGTAGAGCCGTGTGCGGTGCACACGGCGTCAAATTGTAAATATAAATGAAAACAAAATTTTGTATAGAAATTTGAAATTCGTTATTTTATTTATTTTTATTGCATAAAATTCATCAATTACTAATGTAAATTTATACTAAATATGAAATAGAAATATCAATTAAAAATATAAATTTATACTAAATATAAATAATAAATTTAAATTTATGCTAAAGATTAATTAGAAATAAAAATTTTACCTTTTTGAATTTCTTCAGTGTTGAGCTTGAAAAATTTTAATTTATGAAAAGACTTATTTATATCCTATTAAAAATAGTCATTTTGGCCACTGTTCCCCTCCTTGACGTCTTTATTTTAACTAATATTTAATAAATAACGATATTAACAAAACATAAATTGAATTCAATTGCAAAATTTGACTGCAAAACTTAGACTGCATAATCCTAGTTCACATGTGGCTATTCTACACTTTAAACGCTATAGTAAAAACGTTAGTATTATTAAAGCTAGTATTATTGTTGTAAAAAATGGATAATTGTAATATTAATAGTGAATAAAACACAAAAAATTATAGCATTTAAGCAAAAAAATTTTACTTGTTGCTCTTTCAATTTCTCGTGTATTTAGTTTGCAGAAGAGTAAGTGTCTTATTTATCAAAAGAAATTATTTTTAATTTACTTTAAATTGCAAATTTTGCGTATATTTTAGGACAGAAATAAATTATTATTCAACAAAAAATTATAAATAATAGTAAATTAAATTAATTTTTAAGCTTTGCCGATTAAACTTAGACTGTAGTAAATCGCAGATCACGTGCGGCTATTCTACGCTACACTAAGAACACCAATTTCAAGAATTTTAATACGATTTTGTTTCCAACCAAGTCGGTCTCTACGTAAAAGAACAAAAGTTTTCTAAGTTTTTTGATGCACTAGGATCATCTATTACAAGGACTATCAACAATAAAGTCAGTAATATTATTCAAAACTACATGCAGTGCATGGATTGTATAAGGTACGCAATTCTAAATGTTAAAGTAGAAACATTTATTATATTTTTTCTGAATGATTAAGTAATGCATTTATACTTATTTTTCTAAAACTTAAGCTGGTCACAGGTTTGGAGATCAATTTGAAAGAGTAATGCCTCTTATTCGGCAATACAAGAATCAAGATGCCAATTAAAATTTCAGGATTATATTATCAATAACAAGAGTTAATTTTATATCAGATAAGTATTCTCCTTTTTATTCTTAATTATTGTTTATTCAATTGCAATTGAATCTAAACTAGTCGCATGAGGTGTAGCGGATAAATAATGCATCGCAAAAATTAAATAAACGTACAAAACAACATAGTCAGTAATTATAACTGTCACACAAAAATACATTCAATCATGCAAATTTATTAAAATAGTTAATGATACAGGGCGGTATATACATAGATATTATGACGAGTGGTCGTCCTCCTGGGATAAATAAAAAATAATTCATTAATAGATTCTTCTAATACCTACTTGAAATCGGGTGACGAGCAAGATAGGACATTGCATCGCTGCAGGTTAACAAACAATTAAACTTAATTCCCAGCTAATAACAAAATTTATTTGATTTGTTGAGGAAAACACTGGGGAGAATCAGCTGGTGACAGTAAACAGAGATAGCTGCAAGTAAGGTGCAAGCACATGGATGCGACTATAGGGAAATACGTCGAGGACCAATCAAGTAGTCACTTTTTGCTCACCAGGAGGCGAATAGTAATCCTCCCCAGGGATTAGAATTAATAGAAATGTCGAGATTGTTCCGTCTTTGTCTTCTTTATCGTGATAATCTAAATATAGTTTGAGTATATATACCGTGCGTAGTTATTATTTTCCTTACCCGAATTTTTGGTATAGTCAAGTATTGGCTATTGAATAGAGAGAGAGAGAGCATAAAAGACGATTTTTGGAGGATAGTTTATTGATAACTATTAATTGATTTATGATAATAATTGATAAATTTTTATTAAATTATTTGGGATTTTTTTTTTATATTTTTGAGAATTTTGGTGGTGTTTTCTTTCTTTTTATGATATAAAAATTAATCAGCCTTTAAATAGTCGCGCGGCCGGATAATTGATGGTAACGCCCTCTTTTCTTAAATTGGCGGGAACAATAGTGTATTCTTGCTAAATGTACGAGACAAGGATAATACTATTGCCTAATATGCATAACAAAGATGCGAGATGTATTTTAGAGGGAAAATCGAGTTTCCGAGCCGATGAAAAGCGGGGCACACACTGACTTGTCACTCGTCGCCCGATCTTCTTAGTAGGCAGATCGTATAATAGATCGAATTTAGGCCAAGGCCATTTTGAAATTTTATTCGAAGTTGGAGAGTAGGAGCATACTCCGATTTTTAATAGAGAAGGTGCGTGGGCCGAGCCAGTTGGATTTTATTATTTATTTCCTTATTATTTATTATTGGCATGGCATTGCTGGTGAGTGTTTAGTTATTTTTTTTTCTTTGTATGTCGTCCTCTCTCTCTTCCCTCAATTAGCCATAGGTAATCCAGCAGCAGCGAAATAGTCGAGATTGTGTTTTATTTTTTTCAGCTCGAGATTTTCTTTACAGGTTTTTGTGTGCAGTTAATCGAGATGCGGTATATTATGTTGAATTTATCGAGATGTTAGGGAATTTCAGGGTCAACTATTATTTAGCCGGGTTTGATGTAAATTGTAAATTTCTATATCTCCGTAGAGATTTCATAATTTTGTTTGTAAAATACTTGTATTTGTAAATTCCCTAGAAGTTTTTTTTTTATTTAATAAATATTGTTATAGTTAAAATTAAATTATTGAAGTTAAAATTTATTCAACTTGAACCCCCTTGATTGGTGAAATCGCAATTAGCACGCGACGCGCTTAGGGTAGATAGTGATCGGGATAATTTAAATTTAATTGTTTTTGTAATTTAAAATTTTTATATTTTATTTAACTAAAATTTTTGTGACCCCACGTCACAAATGGCATCCCTTGTGGGGAATTAACTGTTTTTGTGTTGAGTAGGTCGAGATATATTTTTCTTTCAGGAGCAGCATTTCCTGGGATTTTGGCAAAAAGAGAGAGAAAGAGAGAGAGAGAGAGTAGTTAGAATAATTTATGTATAATTTATTGTAATTCCTCAATAATTGTCGCGATATGTGTAATATGTGTTTTTATTGTATCTAATTTATTTTATTTATTTTATCGTTTATTTTGACAAAATCACGTTTGGGCGGCAAAACCGCCATTTTGTTGTTCTGTGGAGGAGCCTTTTTCCCTCCCTTTAGTAGGAAATTCGGCCATTTTAGATAGGGTTTAGATTTTTGGCGCGTAATCATTGAATTTCAAGAGGAAATTACTTTGAACTATTTGTGAAGATTTGGAAGATTTTTAGAAGACACATTGGCAACGTTATCGAGATATTTTGCAAGTTTTTTTTTTTCAGCTCGCGAGTGTCGAGATATTTCGCGTTTCCAGCTTCTACAAAAAGATCCTCCTTTCATCGCCTTCAAGAATTTTTTTTTCGAGATACCCGATATTTAAAATCATTCGCGAGTGTTGAGATTTTACCATTATCGAGATATTCGCGTGTGTCGAGATATTTCGAATTTACAGAAACATCATACAAGAAATATCACCAATTTACCGAATAATAAGAATTCACGCGAGTATCGAGATTTTGGCCGTGCGAGATAATTAAAATTTTTTTTTTTTCCTCTTTTACGCGAGTGTCGAGATTTTTCCGTTTCAAATTAACTGAAAATTTTGTTTCTTTACGCGAGTGTCGAGATAAATATAATTTTTTTTGTTCTGTTTTGCTACGGAGAAATCGAGATACGGTTTTTAAAATTTCAAGACTCAAGAATTATAAGGATTAATAAATGAAGATATGAAATATAGGAAGATAAATCATCTTACGAAGAATTTCATCATTGGATTTATTTCTTATTATTTATTAGGCAGGATATTGGGGTTAGTGATTAAAATTCTTACTAAAGCGAACCGTGGTTAGTTATTTTTCCATAGACTAGGCGTAGTAAAGAGGTAGGAAACAAGGCCGATTCCTCCACAGAATTAAGTTTTTATTTTTAACGACTGAAGCGACGTATTTTTTTTTGTTGTAAATCGACGTTTTTTTTTTTCTTTCTTTTGACTTGGTTGACTGCGACAGTTTTCCCAAATCGAGAGTTAGTGGTTTATTTCCTAATTCGAGATATTAAAAGGATTTAATTGGTCTGGGTCGGTGTAAAATTTTTTTTTTTTATTTATTTAGTGTTGGGCATAAATTTTTTTTTTTTTTGTGTAAAGTCGAGATAAATAATTTGTCCTTTCTTTATTCGTTTCAGAATTGTGTATCGAGATATTGGGTTATTCGGATCGAGATATTTTACTTGGGGTTAGTTAGTTATTTTGATACAAAATGGAAGGTTACGCAATTTTAATGAGCCGGTTAGTAGATAATTCGAGGGAATTACGCTCATTGTTAAGAGACATTGTTAGGCGTCCGTTATCAGAAATTCGGGATGAACTGAATTCGTTAGGGTTGAGTTCGGTTGGATCCGATCAAGTGTTGGCGGAACGATTATTTAGGGCGAACGTTAGGGCCGCAGGGGCACACGAAGACGTCCCGTGGTATCCTTCGGTGGATGAGTTAGGGGATCAGGCGTCAAGGGTAGATTCTCCGCCTGTTTGGTCAGGAAATGCCGAGGACCAGTTAATTGCTGAAGGAAACGTTGGCGATTCGGTACCAACATTGGACCCGAATCCTCAGGCGTTAGATTTAT
Organism: Sycophaga agraensis; assembly: GCA_018906755.1. NCBI lineage: Eukaryota > Metazoa > Arthropoda > Insecta > Hymenoptera > Pteromalidae > Sycophaga > Sycophaga agraensis. The sequence goes on from JACCIE010000245.1 coordinate 15,656, forward strand.
CCGTCGTTAGGAGATCCAATCGAGAGTTTTTGTCCAGTCCGCCTATGCCAGTACAAACCAGCCATAGGAACTTCCCTCCTGGAATTTTGATCGGTGTATCAAGCACTAGTCAAAGCACGAATCGTCAAATCCCGCCGACGTATACAATGGCCGAAAACAATACAAATTTCGCCAGTTCAAGTCGACCTGCCGTTTCTTTTGCTAGTCCGGTAGGACGATCTAGTATGATGGAAGAAGAGCGACCTCGATATCGCGTTCCAGTACCTCCGGAGTGGCGTGATCCGGCGATTTCGTTACCGCCAGTAGTTCAAAGGATGTCGAAGAATCCCAATTCCTTGATAAGTGATTTTCGAGATGGAAATATGTATGACGACGAACCAGATTTAGATTATAGTTACGGACCACATTTACGTCGAGATTTTCGAGATAATGATGAAGAATATGGGGAGACTCTAGGAACACAGTTAGGATCAAGAAATCCGAGTTCTGTAGGATCGCAATCTGGAAGTAGTAGGGCAATCGTTGCTTTCATGAAAGTTCTACAAAATTGGAGGTTAAAATTCGCCGGACGGCCAAAGGAAGATGCGGCAAACTTCCTAGCCCGGTTGAATGATTGTAGAGATTGTGTCGATGTTGGTGATGGTGAGGCGCTACGGGCGTTACCCTGCGTCCTCACGGAAGGCGCAGATTTGTGGTTTAGAACGAAAAGGATTAGCTTTTACTCGTGGCAGGACTTCGTGCAAGAGTTCAAGAGACAATATATACCCGATGTGGATAGCGAGGATCTCTTGGCGGAGTTGAGGGCGAGAACACAAGCTAAAGGAGAGACCATAAATAATTTCCTAATGAGCATACGGCACTTAGTAGGATTGTTTAGGAAACCTCCAACTTTGAAGACTCAAATGAAGATAATTTACAGGAATTTGTTACCCGACTATCGGCATTTCATGTTAGATAAGTCGTTGGTTAGTGTAGATAGTTTCGAGTTATGGGGCCGGCGGTTTGAGAAAGCTAGGGACCTGGATCGTCGTTATGCTCCTCCACCACCGGAAGACAGGGTGTTAGTTCCGGGTGGTGCTTATAAGGGCTTTAAAGCCAGAGTAAGCGCAATAGAGGAGAGGAATGGCGATACGCCTAGAACCAACAGTCGTAAAGTAAGGAATCAGAATTTTTCAAACCCTGGTCCCAGAATTAGAGAAGTTAGCCCAGTGGTACCCGACTTATCGCATGAAAGTGCGAGACCGGAGGTAGCTAATGTGCAAGCGTCGATTCAAGCTCCAATATTCAGGGCCAATACTAATAATAATAACCAGTACAGTGAGAATAATACCTCGTGGCCGCCTTATCGAGGAAATAGAAGTACAACCACCGGCAGTACTGGAATTAGGGTCAACCCGTTGCCAAACAGAAAACCCAGCACGTGCTACAGTTGTGGCGAAGAAGGCCATATGGTGTCTGCCTGTCCTAGAAGGCAGTGTTTTTCGTGTAGGGCATTTGGCCATATGTCTAACCGTTGCCCGAATAGAGAACGCCAGTTAAGCTGCCAGGGTTGTGGAGCCTTAGGAGTGGAATTGAAAACCTGTAGCAATTGTAAGGCGGTTCGAGAATTTATAGAAAGAAATATGGGAAACGATGTCGCAGGAGCGATTCCTCGCCCCAAACCTCCTGCAAAGTAATAGGGGCGCGTTTTTTGAAGGAAAAATCCCGTGCTGATACGTCGAAAACGGCCGGGATGAATGAATTAGTGGATTTAGATGAGTGGAAGGAAAAATCCCGCGCTGATACGCAGAAGACGGCCGGGATGCATATAATTAGGGAAGAAGTTAATAGCAATGAATCCCAAGCCGATAAGGAGAAAACGGATGGGATGCGGATAGAGAAGCGTAATAATGGGATATTTAAAGATATAGCGTGTGGGATGGATAGAAATATAGAGTTAAATTACCGAGCTAGAAAGGAAGATGCGGCCGGGAAATACTCTGTTCCGTGCGGCCAGCCGGTCAGAACCGAGGAAAACAGTCATAGTAGTCGGAATGACCAAGCTGGTAAAGAGAATGAAGCTGGGAGTTCGGGACCTGGTAGGGAGGTCGCTGAGAGCGCTTCAATGGAAAATTTGCAGAATAGGGTGGTTATACGGAGTAACGATCTGCCCGAGATAAATACTTGGGTGAAGACAGCGTTACCCAGGTTGAAGAATTTTGTTGGAAAGGTAAGGAGTAAAGCACAGGCAGAAGAATCTGCCACTAGAGCAATTTATCAGGCATCGACTTGGATAGGACAGATTGAATAATACAATAAATGATTCAATAATGAATTTAAAGAATGGCATGAAGGATAGGTTAAATCGTGAGAACAACGAGAACCAGACGGTTGAGAAGGAATTAACAACTGGTACTGGTTGTCGTTTATCGTCAAATGTAGGTTTAGATGTTGATAATAGGTTAATGGGTAGGGTACCTTTAAGTCGAGATACGAGTTTAATTAATGATAATGGGTTAGGTCGAGATGTACAATCAAGTATCTTATCGAGTCAGAGTGCGGGTGAAAATCTGTTGGAAACAGCTAGTAGTTCAGAAACCCAAACACATTATTTAAAAGGGATTTTAAAGAAGCATATGCCATATGTACATTCCCCACCTCATTCTTCTGATTTGAGTGTCGTTGAGGATACGGGTTCAATAGTTGGTCAGTCCATGGCCAGTAAAGTGGCATGTAATGACCTGGGGGGAGGTGGAACTATCGTAGATAGTTTAGATCCGCTCCCAGGAGTAAACCAAATAGATTTTGAAGAATGTGTGGAGGAAATATGTATGGAGAATAGGAAGTATATGCGAGTAAATCTAGCTGGAATTGAATATAAAGCCTTGTTTGACCCTGGGTCTATGATCTCTGTAGTAGGTCCGAGGGTCTATACTAGGTTTGTTGATCGATTAGAACCAACATGTGTAACGGTAAAGGGTGTCACCGGGAACTGCACTAAAGTGATAGGTATCTTGAAGGTAAATTTAGATGTTGATGGGATTAATAAAGTACTGAAGTTTCGGGCTGTTAATTTCAAAAATCATGATTTGTTGTTAGGGATGGATTTTTGTTTAAAATGGTATATCGAGTTTAAAGCTGTAGAAAATCTGTGGAGGGTTCGAGATAATGAATGGCATAGGTTTATTGATGATAGTTCTAAAGAAGATATGGTGTTAATAGCTGAATGCGCAGGGATCTCAGTGTTAGAAGGAGATCAGAAAACAGCGTTGGATAGAGTAGTTAAAAGGGGACTGGAGAATCAACCCAAGGAGTTCGGATTGACTAAATTAGTGGAACACCGAATCGAGGTTGAAGGAAATGAGCCGGTTAGACATAGACCTCGTAGAATGTCACCGAAAATGTGGGAGGTCACGCAGGAAGAGGTCAAAAGGATGTATCGAGATAAAATAATAATTGAGTCTGTTAGTAATTGGAATAGCGCCCCGGTAATTGTGAAGAAACCTGATGGAAGCTATCGGTTTTGCATTGATTTCCGAGACCTAAATAAAAGGACTAAACGGGATGCTTATCCTCTTCCCAGCATTGACTCTATTTTAGATAAATTACGGAAGGCTAGATACATCTCAAAAATTGATTTGAAGCAAGCGTATTTCCAGGTGGCTATGGAACCCTCGAGTCGAAAATATACGGCGTTTGCGGTGCCAGGATCTGGGTTATTTGAATTCATGAGAATGCCATTCGGGTTGACAAATGCGCCAATGACCTTTCAGCGATTAATAGATGGATTGTTTGGGCCGGAATTCCAACCATTTATCTTTGGATATTTGGATGATATAATTATTGCCACCGACAGTTTCGAGGATCATTTGAAATGGATTGAGTTCGTGTTGAAAAGAGTGTGTGAGGCAGGGTTGCAGGTTAATCGAGAGAAGTGTGAGTTTGGCTGTAGCCAGGTGCGTTATTTAGGGTATTTATTAGATAGTGAAGGGTTACGTCCTGACCCAGAGAGAATACAGCCAGTACTCGATTATCCGGCGCCCCATACCAAGAAGCAATTGAGGAGATTTCTTGGAATGGTTGGTTGGTACGCTAGGTTCATAGACAAGGATTCCGACATCAAATTGCCTTTATTGAAGCTGTTAAAGAATAAACAAGAATGGATTTGGGAACCCGAACAACAGGAGGCATTTGAAAAGTTAAAGATTGCTCTAACTCAGGCACCGGTTCTAGCTAGGCCAGATTTTTCCAGAACGTTTACAGTCCAATGCGATGCTAGTAGTTATGCTATAGGAGCCGTTTTGTCACAAGAATTCGAAGACGGAGAACATCCAATCGTGTATGTAAGCCGGGTTTTAACGAGATCAGAAAGGAATTACTCTACCACTGAAAAGGAATGTTTGGCGGTATTATGGGCGATTAAGAAAATGCGGCCCTATTTGGAAGGGTATTCTTTTCGGGTCATCACGGATCATAGTGCTCTTCGGTGGTTGCAGAACCTTCGAGACCCTACAGGAAGACTTGCTCGTTGGGCATTAGAAATGCAACAATGGGATTTTGTGATACTCCACCGTAAGGGTGCTATGCATCATGTACCGGACGCGTTATCGAGGGGTTTCGAGGTCGAAGAAGAGATATCCGCTTTGGAAGAGTCGCAAGATGAATGGTATTTGAATAGGATGGAGCAAGTGTTGTCATCGCCAAAGGTTTTTAAGAATTGGAAGGTGGAAAATGGCATGTTATATTGTTACCGGACAGATCCGTTATTAGATCCTATATTGTTTCCAGAAGAGAGATGGAGATTAGTTATTCCTCTGGAGACAAGAGATAGGGTTATGACGGATGCACATACGGATATCTCGGCAGGTCATTTAGGAATAGAGAAGACCTATGACCGGATTGCTCGAGAATATTACTGGCCTGGTTTATGGTATGATGTCAGCCGGTTCGTTACTTCGTGTCCAGATTGTCAGAAATATAAAGTAATGCAGTCTGCTCCTCAAGGTTTGATGGGTCAACGAGTAATAGAACAGCCTTGGACGGTAGTGGCTTCGGATTTAATGGAGTTTCCACAGAGCAAGGGACAATGTAAATATATGGTTGTATTCCAGGATCTATTCTCTCGTTGGGTAGAAATGAAGCCTTTGAGATCAGCGGATGGAAAGAGCGTAGCGGCAGCACTAGAAGAACTGGTAATTTTTAGATGGGGAACTCCTGATTATTTCCTAACTGATAATGGTAAAGAATTTATGAATAACCATTTGAATGAAATGTTGAAAGAGTATGGAATTAATCATGTTACGACTCCCCCGTATCATCCCCAGGCTAATCCGGTGGAACGAAGTAATCGAACTTTAAAGACAATGATCTCAATGTTTGCTAAGGATGAGCATAGAAATTGGGATAAACATGTGCACGAATTGAGATTTGCAATTAATACGGCCATTCAGTCTAGCACTAAGGTTTCACCCGCGTTCCTGAATTTCGGTCGTCATCCAGCACAACCGAAGAGTTTGCGTCGAGAATTAGAAGCGAATGAACCTCTAAAAGAATTAAATGCTGAGGTTTGGTTAGATAGGTTGAAGAGGTTAGATGCGTTACGTGACTTGGTACGGCGACATAATGATGAAAGTAGGCAAATTCAGTCTAAGCGGTATAATAGAGGTAGGCGCCATATCACGTTTAATGTCGGTGATCAGGTTATGCGTAAGGTGAAGGTCCTATCGAATTCGGCACAGGGATTCTCGTCGAAATTGGCCCCGAAGTATGAAGGACCGTTTGTTGTTTCCAAAGTGTTGTCTCCCACCGTATATGTGTTGGAAACCGGGAACGATCGGCGTATCGAGAAGATTCATGTTGGGGATTTAAAGCGGTTTATACCGCCGCGAAGGTGATTGTTGATTGGTAAATGTTGGTGGTTGGTGGTTATAGCGTTGTCACGTCCGATCGTAGTATTATATCATTAAGTAATGTACAAATTTCTTAGATGGCTCGTACCAATTTAAAATTGAAAATTGAGGCTGCTAAAGGGGTGGAGGAGGAAAACGAAGGAATAACCCCGCTATCCACCTCTTCGGGTTATGTTGAAGAGCTGGAGCGATTAATAAGGGAGGAAAACTCTGTGGATGAATGTAGCGGAAGAGCAGAGACTCCGAGAGACGGCCTTATCCTCTCGTATGACCCGGGGGGTTATAGCCGGATTAAACGATGGAATTCCCCCAGTTGCTACGGTGGAATCACCCTCCGTTAGTATGGTCGGGGAAACTTTAAAGGGGTTGGAGCTTTCCTCAGGACGCTCGGCTATAGGGAACACAGGCGCCTCAGTCCGCGGAGGCTGAGGAATGGAGGGCTAGAGGTGGTATGCCTCCACCGGCGGGGTTGCCTCCGTTTGCGAGACCGGACCGGAGGTACGTGCGAGGGGAAGATGGCGTTTGGCGGCGGGTTAAAGGGCCCCGCCAAATGTCATTGGATGATCTGGAATCGTCGGTGGAGCCGACACGTCTCGTGAACGAGCCGTTCTCGCCTTCTCACCCGGGACCATCGAATCTAGTGCCCGAGAGCAGGACGGAAATGCCGGAATTCGTGGGGAGTGGCGAGTCAATGGGGGGCCCGATGGAAGAGGTTCTTTGTCCAGAGAATTCCCCCCCGGACGTGGTGATGTGCTCGTCAGCCTCACGGGTTCTCGGATCGGGTGTGATTTCGGTGGGTTCTGCGGGAAATGGATTCGGGGAGGGTCGGCCAGCGGGACGGGCCCGCCGTTACGCCATCGGGAATGCGCACGCCCCGTATGCGCACGCAAGGGGCCCTTTTCGGGAATTTGGTAAAGATACCGGACGATCCAACCGTGGACCCCCCCATCTTCGGATGTTTTAATTGTTGGGGGGAAGGGCATACGCGAATGTCCTGCGTGGCACCGCGAACGCGGTTTTGTTTTAATTGTGGGCGTCGGGGAGTGGATCTCCGTTCCTGTCCCCGTTGTGCGGAGCCTCACGCTCACTATCTGCGGGTGCGTGACCTCGGTGTTTCCGGGTCAAGACTTCCGTCGTCCGGTCGGACGAATTTTTCGGTTGGACCGATTAGGTCCCGTGATAACGAGGGTCGCCGGAATACCCGCGAGGGGCGATTACGTCGGTCTCGTTGGGATACGCCCAGGTCCACTGTGTCTCCTAATGTGGGGTCGTCGATGGGGGAGTTAACTGAATTTATGCGATCTATTTCGCACCTCCCCATCGCCGTCCAGACCTTTTGTCTGGAATCCCTAATGAGGGATGGACTCCCGGCGAGACGTTCTTGAGGAAAGAGGTTTTTTTTTTTTGTTGTTGTTTAAGTTTTTTTTTGTTGTTGTTATTATTCTTAATATTAGTTTTCGGTGACGGGTATATTTAAATTAGGTGATAGGCATACGAGAGGATAAGGAAAATGATCGAGATATCGTGATGATCGAGAAAAGGATGAATATCCAGTAAGTGAATCCCATGACTGAATTTTTTTTTGTTGTCTGTATTATTTTTGACTTACGTTAACCATAAAGAATGACTTAGACTACCGTGTTATTTAGTTGACATTCATGTAATTTTTGAAAGATTGTTATTTAATTGATATTATTGAGGAAATTTTAATTCATTAGGCTAAAGTATATTAAGAGTAGTAGACCACCAGCAATGCAAGGTTCTATGTTGTTCATAAACTAATGCCCACGCTTCGCGGTATCATTAGTTTAGGGGGGAGGTATGACGAGTGGTCGTCCTCCTGGGATAAATAAAATAATTCATTAATAGATTTTTCTAATACCTACTTGAAATCGGGTGACGAGCAAGATAGGACATTGCATCGCTGCAGGTTAACAAACAATTAAACTTAATTCCCAGCTAATAACAAAATTTATTTGATTTGTTGAGGAAAACACTGGGGAGAATCAGCTGGTGACAGTAAACAGAGATAGCTGCAAGTAAGGTGCAAGCACATGGATGCGACTATTGGAAAATATGTCGAGGACCAATCAAGTAGTCACTTTTGCTCACCAGGAGGCGAATAGTAATCCTCCCCAGGGATTAGAATTAATAGAAATGTCGAGATTGTTCCGTCTTTGTCTTCTTTATCGTGATAATCTAAATATAGTTCTAGTATATATATGCCGTGCGTAGTTATTATTTTCCTTACCCGAATTTTTGGTATAGTCAAGTATTGGCTATTGAATAGAAAGAGAGAGAGAATAAAAGACGATTTTTGGAGGATAGTTTATTGATAACTATTAATTGAGTTATGATAATAATTGATAAATTTTTATTAAATTATTTGGGATTTTTGTTATATTTTTGAGAATTTTGGTGGTGTTTTCTTTCTTTTTATGATATAAAAATTAATCAGCCTTTAAATAGTCGCGCGGCCGGATAATTGATGGTAACGCCCTCTTTTCTTAAATTGGCGGGAACAATAGTGTATTCTTGCTAAATGTACGAGACAAGGATAATACTATTGCCTAATATGCATAACAAAGATGCGAGATGGATTTTAGAGGGAAAATCGAGTTTCCGAGCCGGTGAAAAGCGGGACACATACTGACTTGTCACTCGTCGCCCGATCTTCTTAGTAGGCAGATCGTATAATAGATCGAATTTAGGCCAAGGCCATTTTGAAATTTTATTCGAAGTTGGAGAGTAGGAGCATACTCCGATTTTTAATAGAGAAGGTGCGTGGGCCGAGCCAGTTGGATTTTATTATTTATTTCCTTATTATTTATTATTGGCATGGCATTGTTGGTGAGTGTTTAGTTATTTTTTTTTCTTTGTATGTCGTCCTCTCTCTCTTCCCTCAATTAGCCATAGGTAATCCAGCAGCAGCGAAATAGTCGAGATTGTGTTTTATTTTTTTCAGCTCGAGATTTTCTTTACAGGTTTTTGTGTGCAGTTAATCGAGATGCGGTATATTATGTTGAATTTATCGAGATGTTAGGGAATTTCAGGGTCAACTATTATTTAGCCGGGTTTGATGTAAATTGTAAATTTCTATATCTCCGTAGAGATTTCATAATTTTGTTTGTAAAATACTTGTATTTGTAAATTCCCTAGAAGTTTTTTTTTTATTTAATAAATATTGTTATAGTTAAAATTAAATTATTGAAGTTAAAATTTATTCAACTTGAACCCCCTTGATTGGTGAAATCGCAATTAGCACGCGACGCGCTTAGGGTAGATAGTGATCGGGATAATTTAAATTTAATTGTTTTTGTAATTTAAAATTTTTATATTTTATTTAACTAAAATTTTTGTGACCCCACGTCACAATATATATTGACATTAACAATTAACTTAAATGAATATAAACACATGTTAATTGTGCATACGTTTCCATATGTTTAAGTAATGAAGTTTCGGGATAGCTTTATTTCAAAAATATAAATCATCAACACGAAGTCTAGTCAAGAGTTGGATTTAAAAATTAATTGCAGAATATTTTCTATGCTCTCCTTTCCTCCATCAGGATCTGTCATCTTATACCCAAGATTCTCGTACGAAAGTAATTTTCTATGATTAAAATCTATCAATTTTCAAAACAAATTTACGGTTCTTGCTTTTACGACAAATGTATAATTTTTGGCAGTGCTTTAAACTAATTGAAGAAGACTCATATTACCACTTTTAAAGTATTATGTATGAATCTAATTTTCTATGATAAAAACCCTCAGTTTTTAAAACAAATTTACGGTTTACCTGAGATTCTCATACGAAAGTAATTTTCTAGGCTAAAAATCTTTCAATTTTCAAAACAAATTTACGGTTCTTGCTTTTACGACAAATGTATAATTTTTGGCAGTATTTTAAAGTAATTGAAGATGACTCATATCATCACTTTTAAAGTATTGTGTATGGACCGAATCTTAACTAGTCGAATCAGGTCCAGAGGATAAATAATGCATCACAAAAATTTAATAAACGTACAAAAGAACATAATCAGTAATTATAAAAGTCACACAAAAATACATTCAATAATGCAAATTTATTAAAATAGATAATGATACTGGGGGATGTAGATATAGATATATATTTACAGTAACAATTAAACTAAATGAATATAAACACATGCTAATTGTGCACACGTTTCCATGGGTTTAAGTAATGAAGTTTCGCGGTAGCTTTATTTCAAATAATAGTAATCTTTCGCACGAAGTCTAGTCAAGAGTTGGGTTTAAAAATTAATTGTAGAGTATTATCTATTCTCTCCTTTCCTCCATCAGAATCCGTGATTTCATACCTTAGATTCTCATACGAAAGTATTTTTCTATGATAAAGACCCTCAGTTTTTAAAACAAATTTAGGGTTCTTGCTTTAACGAGAAATGTATAATTTTTGGCAGTATTTTAAACTAATTGAAGATGACTCATATCATCACTTTTAAAGTATTGTGTATGGATCGAATCTTAACTAGTCGAATGAGGTGCAGCGGAAAAATAATGCATCGCAAAAATTCAATAATCGTACAAAAGAACATAATCAGTGATTATAAATTTCACCCAAAAATACATTCAGTCATGCAAAGTTATTAAAATAGATAATGATACAGGGCGGTACATATATATAGATATATTTACATCAACAATTAAACTAAAAGAATATAAACACATGTTAATTGTGCATACGTTTCCATAGGTTTAAGTAAAGTTTCGGGATAGCTTTATTTCAAAAATATAAATCATCAACACGAAGTCTAGTCAAGAGTTGGGTTTAAAAATTACTTGTAGAATATTTTCTATGCTCTCTTTTCCTCCATCAGGATCCGTGATTTTATACCTTAGATTCTCAAAGGAAAGTAATTTTCCATGATAAAAATCCTCAGTTTTTAAAACAAATTTACGGTTTTTGCTTTTACGACAAATGTATAATTTTGGCAGTGCATTAAACTAATTGAAGAGGACTCATAAAGCGCAGCACCTTGACCCGTCCCCTGCACGTATCATGTGCAGCGAAGCCCTCACCCTTGATATAAACTTGGCTGGGGACAGAGCAATCCTCGGGAACCACGAGAGGATGCCCACAAGGTTCTGTGTCCTTGGACCCCCGGTATGTTAGTGGCATATGCTGACGATCTGCAGGTTATAGTTGAGGGCAACTCCCGGCGCGAAATTGAAGATAAAGGTAAGGCGGTCGTTGACACCATTTTCGAATGGTGCGATACGGCCAAATTACGAATTTCAGAGAGCAAACCCTGGTAGAAATTTCACGATAAAAACTGCTCTATATTTTATAAACTCGGCATAACTTCTGACGACATTTTAATCAACTATCTCGTAGCAAACTGGCGAATAATCCCTATTACCCATGGCGCATTCTAGTAACAAACTCGGCAAAATGTGCTCAAGCCAACTCATGCGTCAATATACTATACCATTGTGAGTGTATCTTCTATAGCATCTGATTGTCGACTTATTCGCACATAAGCGATATCAATCGTATATAAAAGTACTAGCATAATTGTAATTAAGTGAAATAATTGTCACATTGGAAGATGTGACAATTTAGTAGATCTGCTTCATACAATCAGATAAGTAAAAATTGATCAATAAACATTAAAGTAAAGTAAGATTTTGATCCTTTGTGTTATTTATTAGTTCTAGGTTAGATTCACTCCATTTTAAAGAATATTATAAAAGGATTGTACTAAAAATAAATAAATGTATGGAAGAAAAAAACTTAGGAAAAATGAAAAAGAAACAATTCTTAAAAATTACTTTACTATTTTAATACATAAATGGATTGTGCAGAAAATACAAAATCAAAATAAGAGCAAGAGTAAAGATATATAAAATTAACAAGAAAATACAAAATATCACATTAACAAAGTAAAAGCAAGAGTAAAGATAGCAAATTAAGAAGAACATACAAGTAAAACCATTATTCGTTCTAGTAATTTATGAAGTAAGTAAAACAATAAAAATTAGGATAATAAAGTTACATACACACATAATAAATAAAATGTTAAAGTTTTTTAATAGTAATTTATTTCTTTTTTTCATTTACACAATTTACATTTTTTATTTATTTTATTCAAATCTTACAGCATCTTCTGGCCAGTTTTTAACATTACACAACACATCACTCAGTCCTCTATTCAATTCTTTTTGATCTATTTGTTGAGTATTACTTTCAAATTTTTTTATAATAACAGCTAAAAATGAAAATATTATTTTAAAAATCTAATAGTAATAAGTTATCGTATATAATATAAATATACATGCCATTCATACATTTACATAACTGTGTTGAATTAAATTTTATTTTGTCTTTATTAGTTGAGGATTTTTTTAAAGCAGTCAAATTTAAGGCTACCTCTTTTGTAAAAAAATGTTTTAACATATTTACATAACTTTTAGTTATTATATTATGTTTATCTAAATGTAAATTTAATAATTGACACTAAAAAATAAATATAAATATTAAATAATATAAAATAATATCAAGAACAGAAATAATATAAATATCAATTATATATACTTACGATATCATTCATTAAATTTTTATTCACTGTTATATTTTCATCCAGTTTATGGAATTCCTCAACGCTCCTTACTGGCAACATAATGTTGTACTTCGATTTAAGAATTTGAGGTGTGAAAGTAACTAATTTTTTATTTGCAAGAATTGCAAGAATTTCTTGTTGAGTTTCTCTTACTTCTTTTAATTCTTGAAGTATTCTTTCAAAAAATTGTGTATTTAAATCTAAAATATAATTTTGTTTTGAATAATAAAAGAAAAAATAATATATATTAATAAATTATACAATACTTAGTAGTTGCTTACTACTTTAGACTTACTAGTATTGGCTTCGATGTTGCTAATATCAATGACAGGTACTTCAGCCAATACATCTGAAGTATCATTATTGTTGAATGATTCTGTAATGAATAAATATTAAAATACATTTTATAAATTATATTGTTATTTTTTATGACATTATAAATTATAATAACATAAATGACTAAATTACCATCTCTCAATTGCACTATTGGTTCTATTATTTGATTTTCAATAGATTCGATGGAGCTGAATGAAATATTTTGTCCAATGGGAACATGATGGTAATTGAATATCATCATCATTTCTATTTGCTTCCATAGGTGTGACTGTTTAAAATTCAGTAGAATTCTGTAGAAATTCTATAAAAAAATCTGTAGATAATACACTAAACTAAAAAGACATTATATAAATAAGATATCTTTAAGCTCACCTTTTTCAGAATCTATTATTTGTTTTTTCATAGTATCAAGCTCATTCGTTAACTGTCTTCGCTTAATAGCTTTTTGTAATTTTTTTTGTTTGTCACTTACACTCTCATCGGATTCTAATGTTAGCACATTTTCTTCTGATTGTAATAATTTAATTTTCTTTATTCCTTCAGCATAAGATTCTAAAACAATTATGAAATAAAATATTTATAAATCATTAAACTTAATATTAAAATTAAATAATCTTACTTGCTTGACCCTTTATTGAGACAGAAAAACTAGGCCAATCCTCTGGTGGATTTATTTGATTTTCAACTAAAATATGGAATAACTTCTTTTCTTCTTCAGATAGAACATTTGGGAATTTCGTCATGCATTTCCCTTTTTCAAATGTAAGCCACGTTGATGGAACTATGTCAATAAACTCCACTTTTCTTTTTTTGCCTCTATGTATAAATTCAATTAATGTAAATTGATACAATTCTATTTCCTCACTATCACTCATTCTAAAAAAATTAATTATCAAAAAAATGAATAAAATTTTAAACAAATATAATAAATATATAACTATTAAAAAGGTTATAATCATATAATAAAAATTGTAACATAAAAATTTCAAAATATATGAACATTTTTGTAAAATGTTATTGAATTCTACTTACATTATTTGGAAAAATTTAAAAATAAGCCTTCAAGTTGAAAGAAATCCTGATACTGTTGTACTTAAAGTAGTTTATAGAAAAACAATTGAAAAATATCTATACACATCCATACTCACGCATATTTACATACATATATCAGTATTTGAATGTAAAACTTTTTTATATACCAGAATCTATTATTTAAAAATTATTTTTTATTGAATTTGAGAAGTATTTTTAAATGTAGTTTGATTTAAAATGGATCATAAAACTAAGTATTATTATAAAATTAAAAAACAAAAATTTGATAATTTAATATCCGAAATATTATCTCAAAACAATGAGACTATTTCAGACATAAATTTAGATGTAAAAGACAATTTTAATATGGACATTACATCAAACAGTTCTGACAATGATTCAATTTCAATTAAATGGGAGTACTGAGTGTGACTTCGTAGAAGAAGAATTATGTACAAACAAAATTGATTCATCGGAGCCAGAAGAAATATTCGAACTCCAAGAATGGGCTATTGAAAAAAATATTTCATATGCTCATTTGGATAGTTTACTAGCAATTTTAAGGAAAAGATTGCTACCAGATCTACCAAAATGTTCCAAAACTTTTTTAAAATGTAAGTCTAAACTAGAAAAAATTAATCTCATGGAATCAAATAATGGATCATTTGGCCAATTCGCATATTTTGGTTTAGAACAGCAACTGAAAAGAAAAGTTAATTTAAGTATGCATGATACAAAGATTTTAGAGCTAATTTTTAATATTGACGGCTTTTCGCCATTCAAATCTAGCTCAATTTCTATCTGGCCTTTATTATGCAAAATTTTTACTATCACAGATTATTATGAGCCCTTTACTGTTTGTGCTTTTTCTGGTCATGGAAAACCACAAAAAGCATCAGACTATTTTAAGCCTTTTATTTTAGAAATAAATTTATTATTGAAAAATGGAATAATAATTCACAATATACATTTTAACATAAAAATTAAATTTTTTGTCTGCGACACTCCTGCCAGGGCCTTTGTCAAATGCATTGCAGGGCACACTGCATTTAATGCATGCGAAAGATGTACAGTCATTGGAAAAAAAGAAGACAGTGTAACAGCATTTATTGAAACAAATGCTGAACAAAGAACTAATGAGGATTTTCTATCCTTCAAGGATTCAGAACATCACATTACTCCTAGCCCACTTACATTAATCAAACCACCAGTCAATATGATATCACAATTTATGCTTGATCCTATGCATCTTGTATATTTGGGTGCAACAAAAAGAATTTTGGCATAATATCGCGAAATTCTACTCTTTATTTCCAGCAGGGAAACTGAGAGTATATTGCTCAAGTATGAGCCACAATATAGGGGCCCACACAAGATCGCGTGTAAAAATCTTAAGCGCAAATGGGCCACCAACTATAAAGTTGAGTGTAAAAACTTTGGCCTTTGAAAGCAGCATAGAGTACCTCGGCGTACACTTTGACAAAGGCCTGTCGGTGACCAGCCATTGCCGAGCTCTAAGGAATAAGATCGCTCCCCTCCTTCAGGCATTGAGACTCTCGCGGCAAGGACCACATGGGACCTGAATGGAAAGATCCTTGATATTTTGTACAAAAGATGACGTCCGCCACTTGATCGCAACGTCAGTCAAGCCGAGGGAGGCGGCGCTGGTAGTATCGCCCTGAAACCCTACTCGTTCCTGGTCGATGTTCTGGGTTCCAGCGGCTGTCCAGCTCCCAGGACGCCCGATGCTGTGACAGGGGTGGGTGTGGCAAGGTGGTTTAACGAAGGGGTCTTCGGAGTAAGAAGTTAACCGGGGCTAGGTGGCGATGATAACAGCTTGTCAGGTAGCGAGAACGTGATAGGGACGCTTAAATGCTCGACACCTCTCTCCCACGCGCGTTCGGCGGACGGCTTATAAGCCCTCAGGGGGCCGACTCACTATTGGGTGAGCGCGACGGCCTGTTGGCCACCTGGCGGCGTAGGCGCGTGTAGAGCCGTGTGCGGTGCACACGGCGTCAAATTGTAAATATAAATGAAAACAAAATTTTGTATAGAAATTTGAAATTCGTTATTTTATTTATTTTTATTGCATAAAATTCATCAATTACTAATGTAAATTTATACTAAATATGAAATAGAAATATCAATTAAAAATATAAATTTATACTAAATATAAATAATAAATTTAAATTTATGCTAAAGATTAATTAGAAATAAAAATTTTACCTTTTTGAATTTCTTCAGTGTTGAGCTTGAAAAATTTTAATTTATGAAAAGACTTATTTATATCCTATTAAAAATAGTCATTTTGGCCACTGTTCCCCTCCTTGACGTCTTTATTTTAACTAATATTTAATAAATAACGATATTAACAAAACATAAATTGAATTCAATTGCAAAATTTGACTGCAAAACTTAGACTGCATAATCCTAGTTCACATGTGGCTATTCTACACTTTAAACGCTATAGTAAAAACGTTAGTATTATTAAAGCTAGTATTATTGTTGTAAAAAATGGATAATTGTAATATTAATAGTGAATAAAACACAAAAAATTATAGCATTTAAGCAAAAAAATTTTACTTGTTGCTCTTTCAATTTCTCGTGTATTTAGTTTGCAGAAGAGTAAGTGTCTTATTTATCAAAAGAAATTATTTTTAATTTACTTTAAATTGCAAATTTTGCGTATATTTTAGGACAGAAATAAATTATTATTCAACAAAAAATTATAAATAATAGTAAATTAAATTAATTTTTAAGCTTTGCCGATTAAACTTAGACTGTAGTAAATCGCAGATCACGTGCGGCTATTCTACGCTACACTAAGAACACCAATTTCAAGAATTTTAATACGATTTTGTTTCCAACCAAGTCGGTCTCTACGTAAAAGAACAAAAGTTTTCTAAGTTTTTTGATGCACTAGGATCATCTATTACAAGGACTATCAACAATAAAGTCAGTAATATTATTCAAAACTACATGCAGTGCATGGATTGTATAAGGTACGCAATTCTAAATGTTAAAGTAGAAACATTTATTATATTTTTTCTGAATGATTAAGTAATGCGTTTATACTTATTTTTCTAAAACTTAAGCTGGTCACAGGTTTGGAGATCAATTTGAAAGAGTAATGCCTCTTATTCGGCAATACAAGAATCAAGATGCCAATTAAAATTTCAGGATTATATTATCAATAACAAGAGTTAATTTTATATCAGATAAGTATTCTCCTTTTTATTCTTAATTATTGTTTATTCAATTGCAATTGAATCTAAACTAGTCGCATGAGGTGTAGCGGATAAATAATGCATCGCAAAAATTAAATAAACGTACAAAACAACATAGTCAGTAATTATAACTGTCACACAAAAATACATTCAATCATGCAAATTTATTAAAATAGTTAATGATACAGGGCGGTATATACATAGATATATATTGACATTAACAATTAACTTAAATGAATATAAACACATGTTAATTGTGCATACGTTTCCATATGTTTAAGTAATGAAGTTTCGGGATAGCTTTATTTCAAAAATATAAATCATCAACACGAAGTCTAGTCAAGAGTTGGATTTAAAAATTAATTGCAGAATATTTTCTATGCTCTCCTTTCCTCCATCAGGATCTGTCATCTTATACCTAAGATTCTCGTACGAAAGTAATTTTCTATGATTAAAATCTATCAATTTTCAAAACAAATTTACGGTTCTTGCTTTTACGACAAATGTATAATTTTTGGCAGTGCTTTAAACTAATTGAAGAAGACTCATATTACCACTTTTAAAGTATTATGTATGAATCTAATTTTCTATGATAAAAACCCTCAGTTTTTAAAACAAATTTACGGTTTACCTGAGATTCTCATACGAAAGTAATTTTCTAGGCTAAAAATCTTTCAATTTTCAAAACAAATTTACGGTTCTTGCTTTTACGACAAATGTATAATTTTTGGCAGTATTTTAAAGTAATTGAAGATGACTCATATCATCACTTTTAAAGTATTGTGTATGGACCGAATCTTAACTAGTCGAATCAGGTCCAGAGGATAAATAATGCATCACAAAAATTTAATAAACGTACAAAAGAACATAATCAGTAATTATAAAAGTCACACAAAAATACATTCAATAATGCAAATTTATTAAAATAGATAATGATACTGAGGGATGTAGATATAGATATATATTTACAGTAACAATTAAACTAAATGAATATAAACACATGCTAATTGTGCACACGTTTCCATGGGTTTAAGTAATGAAGTTTCGCGGTAGCTTTATTTCAAATAATAGTAATCTTTCGCACGAAGTCTAGTCAAGAGTTGGGTTTAAAAATTAATTGTAGAGTATTATCTATTCTCTCCTTTCCTCCATCAGAATTCGTGATTTCATACCTTAGATTCTCATACGAAAGTATTTTTCTATGATAAAGACCCTCAGTTTTTAAAACAAATTTAGGATTCTTGCTTTAACGAGAAATGTATAATTTTTGGCAGTATTTTAAACTAATTGAAGATGACTCATATCATCACTTTTAAAGTATTGTGTATGGATCGAATCTTAACTAGTCGAATGAGGTGCAGCGGAAAAATAATGCATCGCAAAAATTCAATAATCGTACAAAAGAACATAATCAGTGATTATAAATTTCACCCAAAAATACATTCAGTCATGCAAAGTTATTAAAATAGATAATGATACAGGGCGGTACATATATATAGATATATTTACATCAACAATTAACTAAAAGAATATAAACACATGTTAATTGTGCATACGTTTCCATAGGTTTAAGTAATAAAGTTTCGGGATAGCTTTATTTCAAAAATATAAATCATCAACACGAAGTCTAGTCAAGAGTTGGGTTTAAAAATTACTTGTAGAATATTTTCTATGCTCTCTTTTCCTCCATCAGGATCCGTGATTTTATACCTTAGATTCTCAAAGGAAAGTAATTTTCCATGATAAAAATCCTCAGTTTTTAAAACAAATTTACGGTTTTTTGCTTTTACGACAAATGTATAATTTTGGCAGTGCATTAAACTAATTGAAGAGGACTCATAAAGCGCAGCACCTTGACCCGTCCCCTGCACGTATCATGTGCAGCGAAGCCCTCACCCTTGATATAAACTTGGCTGGGGACAGAGCAATCCTCGGGAACCACGAGAGGATGCCCACAAGGTTCTGTGTCCTTGGACCCCTGGTATGTTAGTGGCATATGCTGATGATCTGCAGGTTATAGTTGAGGGCAACTCCCGGCGCGAAATTGAAGATAAAGGTAAGGCGGTCGTTGACACCATTTTCGAATGGTGCGATACGGCCAAATTACGAATTCCAGAGAGCAAACCCTGGTAGAAATTTCACGATAAAAACTGCTCTATATTTTATAAACTCGGCATAACTTCTGGCGACATTTTAATCAAGTATCTCGTAGCAAACTGGCGAATAATCCCTATTACCCATGGCGCATTCTAGTAACAAACTCGGCAAAATGTGCTCAAGCCAACTCATGCGTCAATATACTATACCATAGTGAGTGTATCTTCTATAGCATCTGATTGTCGACTTATTCGCACATAAGCGATATCAATCGTAAATAAAAGTACTAGCATAATTGTAATTAAGTGAAATAATTGTCACATTGGAAGATGTGACAATTTAGTAGATCTGCTTCATACAATCAGATAAGTAAAAATTGATCAATAAACATTAAGTAAAGTAAGATTTTGATCCTTTGTGTTATTTATTAGTTCTAGGTTAGATTCACTCCATTTTAAAGAATATTATAAAAGGATTGTACTAAAAATAAATAAATGTATGGAAGAAAAAAAACTTAGGAAAAATGAAAAAGAAACAATTCTTAAAAATTACTTTACTATTTTAATACATAAATGGGTTGTGCAGAAAATACAAAATCAAATAAGAGCAAGAGTAAAGATATATAAAATTAACAAGAAAATACAAAATATCACATTAACAAAGTAAAAGCAAGAGTAAAGATAGCAAATTAAGAAGAACATACAAGTAAAACCATTATTCGTTCTAGTAATTTATGAAGTAAGTAAAACAATAAAAATTAGGATAATAAAGTTACATACACACATAATAAATAAAATGTTAAAGTTTTTTAATAGTAATTTATTTCTTTTTTCATTTACACAATTTACATTTTTTATTTATTTTATTCAAATCTTACAGCATCTTCTGGCCAGTTTTTAACATTACACAACACATCACTCAGTCCTCTATTCAATTCTTTTTGATCTATTTGTTGAGATGTCTTACT
>JACCIE010000246.1:0-15000 GCA_018906755.1 Sycophaga agraensis
ACTGTAACAAACCTTCTCCAGCTTTCTCTCTTTTTCCTATTTATTACCTTATGGTATTCCCTTCGCAGGTTTCTGTAATTGTTCATATGCGCATTCCTATCCTCCTCATTTCTTTGCCTTTGTGCTGTTCTTCTGGCTTTACACACTCTTCCTTTCATTTTTTCTAACGTCATGTCCCACCAGGGGGTTCCTTTCCCCTGGCTTTTTACTCTGGGGATCGAGGAGTCGCAAGCCTTTTTGATTGCGTTGGTCAAGTACTTAGTATACTCAATTATTCCTCCAACCGTTTTTAGGGTTCTGTCAGGCGGCTTATCCACCCATTGCCTTTCTAAGACCCTTTTGAATGTGTCCCACCTGGCTCTTCCTGTGTTATAGCCTCTCACTATTTCAGGCCTGGGTTCGTCTTCGGGTTCTGCTATTTCCATGCTTATGACATTGTGGTCACTCGATGTCTCCCCCTGATGCACCCTCCAGTTTATTACTTGAGTCGATAACCTATGTGTTGCAAGTGTTATGTCTGGGAAGCCTTCGCCTCTTGCGTTTGAGGTAGTAGCTCCCTCTTCTATTTTGTTTAGGACATTTAGGTCCCAGGCTGCTATTGCTTCCTCCAGTTTAGCTCCTTCGCGGTCTGTATATCTACCTCCCCATAGGGGCGATTTTGCGTTCGCATCTACGCATACTATTTTATCTCCTGGTGGAAGCGCAGTCAGGGCCCTGTCCAGTTCTCTTAGGTGCGGTTCTATTTCATGACTTAGTTGGAAGTATGCACTTGCCGCGTACAGTGTTTTCGCTTTGTGTTTTACTTCTACTACTATTAAGTGGGGGGTGCACAGGTGGGTCATCTTTGTGACCGTTATGTCTTTATTGATAATTATTATTGCCGCTCCTGGCTTTGCTCCTTCGCTTACTGTCCTCATTGCGAGGCCGAACCCGTCAATTTCCCCCGCCCTGTTGTGGTGAGGCTCTTGCATCATTATGAATGTCTGTTTTATTTTTGTATGCCATGTCTCTTAATTCGTGGGACACTTTTAGCTGCCTGTTGGCAGTTATTTGCATAATTTTAAGGCTTGCTTCACTCGTCCCATAGTCTGTTTCATTTATACTCCTCTGCACTGCCTGCTTGTAAAGCGGGCATTTTTGTCCAACACTCTGTGTTTTAGCCGGTTCTTATTCTTAGGCAATTGCCTACATGTTGGGGCTCCATCCTTGTGCGACAGTCTTGCCCCTTATGTCCTTCTTTTTGCGCAATGGTTACATACCTGCTTTTTCTCGCAGTATTTTGCGATGTGGTTAAATCCATTACAATTGAAGCAACGAGTCAGGGCTACGTAATCCCTGACTTTGCATGCAGCCCAAGTTCAGGTACACTCTTTTCCTTCTAAGTAGGGGCTCTCCTCCTTTCGGGGGAGACCTCTATCACCCAGTTAACATCGGGACTGTCTCTGTTGCCCGTTTTGAATTTGGGCTTGAACTGTTCCCTAAATTCATTTATGTCCTCAGTTTCGTCATTTTGTTCAAAGGCTCGTTTGGTGAGGTCATCTTCTGATGCCTCCCTTGGTACAATCATAGATGATTACTCTCGGTCTTTTCTTTTTGAGGCGGTTCGATCACGAAGTGCTGTTTTATTGCCTCTGTCTCTCTAATTTTCCTAATATCTTCATCTGCTTTAGTCTGTATTAAGACTCCTGCTTTCGTCGTTCGGACACTCCTGATCTTTATATTTTTCTCGGCTGGGGTCGAGGGCTCTTTGGAGGGCTGTCTTCGTTTCCTCTGGGGATATGCTCTTTTTTGATTTGATTAGGACTGATTTCCAGTCTTTAGCCTCGTTTCTTTTGGTAACATAGCCTCCGGCCTTGCAATTGCCTCAGCGTACGTTGCCTTTCTCTTAGAAGCCTCTTTCGCTTCTTGTAGCTCGGCTTTGGTGCATTCGTGCTTTTGTTCAAGTTTAGCGCACCTTATTGAGAGTTGTCCAATAAGGATCATCATTGACTTGAGGCTTTCTTTTGCCATTTTCCTATCTTTTTCGCCCAGCTTGTCGATGAGCATTCTCATGCTCTCCTCCAAGTCTGCGGCGTATTGTGGTACATCATCCAGAGTATTTCTCTGGATTTCCGGCTCCACATCCATTTGCTTATCTGGCGCGCTATTCATACTAGTTGAGTGCTTTTCCTCGTTATTTATGCTCCTACTTATTTTGGGCCCTTTTGCTGCCGCGGTTTTCTTATCTTTCTCAGCTTTCCTTTTGATAGCTCCTGTTGTGCTCATTATTTCCGTTGCGTTATTTGGTTGTGGGATTGGGGATCCCGAGGTTTTGGGCACTTTAATGTTATTTTTTTCTTTCGACATTTCATTAAAGTTAGTGGTTCGATTGCCAGGGTCCTCTGTCGCTTTCGGTTTCTGGTGTGAAGTATTGCATCATTTAACCTCTTGTTTGTCATCTGCCAGGAGTTGCCGCCCAAGGATCGAGCGTCCACCCCCCTCTGGGTGGCCTCGGACAATACAACGACTGGCCTCTCAGCGTTTCCCCACCCAGGTGCCACCTGGAACACCTCGAGTTACCAGCCCTTTTACACTCGATCCATCTCAGCTTCACTCAACCCCTGTGGCGGGCAGAGGTCTCGTTCCACTGCACTTCACAAGCGGTCCAGGTATGCCCCCCCATAATCCGAATAGGGGACCTGGCTTAGGGCTGTACCCTCCCAAAGGAGGGCTTAGCCCACTTGCTTGGCTGCGCCGTGGCAGATGACCATTTGTTCATCTTGTGTTTCTTATTTCTCTTTTGGGCATTTGCTTCACAACCCTCCGCCTAGGCAACTTCGGACCCCAGCTCCCTCGGTGCACCACGCCGAGGGTTCCAGAGCTGCAATTAGCCTACTGACTCGCAAGCGAGTCAGCGTTTCCCAGCCCCCGCGACGGGGACGCTTGCAGTTGGCTTTGGGGGCCCGTTTATGGTTAGAACTAGGGCGGTATCTGATCGCCTTCGAACCTCTAACTTTCGTTCTTGATTAATGAAAACATTTTTGGCAAATGCTTTCGCTTCTGTCCGTCTTGCGACGATCCAAGAATTTCACCTCTAACGTCGCAATACGAATGCCCCCATCTGTCCCTATTAATCATTACCTCGGGGTTCCGAAAACCAACAAAATAGAACCGAGGTCCTATTCCATTATTCCATGCACGCAGTATTCAGGCGAACATAGCCTGCTTTGAGCACTCTAATTTGTTCAAAGTAAACGTACCGGCCCACCTCGACACTCGATGAAGAGCACCGCGATGGGATATTAGCTGGACCGCCCCGAAAGGCTAAGTCCACCGGTAGGACGTCCCACAATCATGACAGTTAAACATCGCGAGCGATGAACCGTCAGCGTGGCACACAGATTCAACTACGAGCTTTTTAACCGCAACAACTTTAATATACGCTATTGGAGCTGGAATTACCGCGGCTGCTGGCACCAGACTTGCCCTCCAATGGATCCTCGTTAAAGGATTTAAAGTGTACTCATTCCGATTACGGGGCCTCGGATGAGTCCCGTATCGTTATTTTTCGTCACTACCTCCCCGTGCCGGGAGTGGGTAATTTGCGCGCCTGCTGCCTTCCTTGGATGTGGTAGCCGTTTCTCAGGCTCCCTCTCCGGAATCGAACCCTGATTCCCCGTTACCCGTTACAACCATGGTAGGCGCAGAACCTACCATCGACAGTTGATAAGGCAGACATTTGAAAGATGCGTCGCCGGTACTGGACCGTGCGATCAGCACAAAGTTATTCAGAGTCACCAAGGTGAACGGTGAACGGGATAAACCCGCCACCGATTGGTTTTGATCTAATAAAAGCGTTCCTACCATCTCTGGTCGGAACTCTAGTTTGCATGTATTAGCTCTAGAATTACCACAGTTATCCAAGTAAATGTGGGTACGATCTAAGGAACCATAACTGATTTAATGAGCCATTCGCGGTTTCACCTTAATACGGCATGCACTGAGACATGCATGGCTTAATCTTTGAGACAAGCATATGACTACTGGCAGGATCAACCAGGGAGCTTCGTCGATTTTATATAAGCAACACACGAGCGCGCGCGCTAAACGACAGAGAGGCTCTATATTGTGTATGTAAAGTATACACGACGAGCAACCAATGACGCACAGCCGCGCGGCAGTGTCGAACGTCGGACAGCGCGGATCCGAAGATCCACGGCCGACGACACACTCCGTTCACTTTTGTACGACCAACGGCCGTCGCGTGTCGACTGTTACCGAGAGAGAGAAATAGAGAGAGAGAGAAAGAGACCGCCGAGACGACCTCCTCCTCTCTTTTCTTTTCTTCCTCCTCTTTTAGCAGTGGCACACTTATACGTTCGAGTTGTCGCGAGAGAGCCTCCTCCGAGGAGAAGGACGGTCAACGCGAATCACGACGCTCTTCGCCTGCCCTGCGTGTGTTTTTGGCGAAGGGACGTCGCGGGTATTATCGTTCAACTTTCAAACATTCTCTCAAAAAAATATCTTGGAGATATACCCGATCGCTAGACTTGAGAGTCTCAAGCGTCGTCTTGGTTAGGCGAAAGTATCGCCGCTTGCATGAAAATGCCAAAGATTATTCTCGCTCGGAATCGAGTGAGTCGATGCTCGGTTAATATCGTAATCTTCTTTAGAAGTAACGACTTAAAAACGCCCGTGGCGCCTGCCGCATAAGGGCCATTCGGTCAAAGACACCGACCCGCGGCAATGCTGTGGAAAATCAACATTTTTCGTCCGACCGCATCGCGGCCGAACGTCTCTTACATATACCGAAGGTCGTATTGGGTCTACGGCGCCGCATGGTTTTTAACACGGGCTCTTATGGGCAAAAACCTCTCTAGAAGCCCCAAATTTCTTACGACGTTGAACACTTAGAAAATTTTTGGCCAAAAAATTTTTTTTTCTCCAATCGACTTAAAAACCATTTTCCAACTACCCCACATCGAATTTTCCGAATTTTCCGGAAAAACGACTTTCGGACATAAAGGGACACGCTCGGGGACTTAGAATTTTTTCGCCGCGCGTGTCCCTTTGCTGGTCCGAGGGTCGTTTTTTGACAAAGTGCCCGAGCGTGTCCCTTTGCTGGCCCGAAGGTCGTTTTTTCGACAAAGTGCCCGAGCGTGTCCCTTTGCTGGCCCGAAGGTCGTTTTTTGACAAAGTGCCCGAGCGTGTCCCTTTGCTGGCCCGAAGGTCGTTTTTTCGACAAAGTGCCCGAGCGTGTCCCTTTGCTGGCCCGAAGGTCGTTTTTTGACAAAGTGCCCGAGCGTGTCCCTTTGCTGGCCCGAAGGTCGTTTTTCGACAAGTCCCGAGCGTGTCCCTTTGCTGGCCCGAAGGTCGTTTTTTGACAAAGTGCCCGAGCGTGTCCCTTGGCTGGCCCGAACGTCGTTTTTTGACAAAGTCCCGAGCGTTTCCCTTTGCTGGCCCGAAAGTCGTAATCCCAATCTACCCCAGCCGATTCGTCTAAGCCGAACGTCGTTTTTTGACAAAGTCCCGAGCGTGTCCCTTTGCTGGCCCGAAGGTCGTTTTTCGACAAAGTCCCGAGCGTGTCCCTTTGCTGGCCCGAAAGTCGTAATCCCAATCTACCCCAGCCGATTCGTCTACGCCGAACGTCGTTTTTTGACAAAGTCCCGAGCGTGTCCCTTTGCTGGCCCGAAAGTCGTAATCCCAATCTACCCCAGCCGATTCGTCTAAGCCGAACGTCGTATTTTGACAAAGTCCCGAGCGTGTACCTTTGCTGGCCCGAAGGTCGTTTTTCGACAAAGTCCTCGAGCGTGTCCCTTTGCTGGCCCGAGGGTCGTTTTTTGACAAAGTGCCCGAGCGTGTACCTTTGCTGGCCCGAAGGTCGTTTTTCGACAAAGTCCTCGAGCGTGTCCCTTTGCTGGCCCGAAGGTCGTTTTTCGACAAAGTCCCCGAGCGTGTCCCTTTGCTCCGGGGGTCGAATTTTTCAAAGTTTCCGAGGTTGTTCCAATACTTGGGGGGGTGAAATTTTCGAATTTTCCGAGGGTGTACCAATGCTCCGGGGGGTGAAATTTTCGAATTTTCCGAGGGTTTTCCAATACTTCGGAGGTCGATTTTTTCAAAGTTTCCGAGGATGTTCCAATACTTGGGGGGGTGAAATTTTCGAATTTTCCGAGGGTGTACCAATGCTCCGGGGGGTGAAATTTTCGAATTTTCCGAAGTTGTACCAATGCTTCGGGGGTCGATTTTTATTAGATTTCCGAGGGTATACCAATGCTCTGAACGTCGTTTTCGACAAAATCTCCGAGCGTGTCCCTTTGCTGAGCAGCGGAATTTTTACAAGTTCCCCATACGCATTGCTTTCCAAGCATCCACGTATACTCCGAAAGTCGTAATCCCAATCTACCCCAGCCGATTCGTCTGGGCCGAACGTCGTATTTTGACAAAGTCCCGAGCGTGTCCCTTTGCTGGCCCGAAAGTCGTAATCCCAATCTACCCCAGCCGATTCGTCTAAGCCGAACGTCGTATTTTGACAAAGTCCCGAGCGTGTACCTTTGCTGGCCCGAACGTCGTTTTTCGACAAAGTCCACGAGCGTGTACCTTTGCTCCGGGGGTCGAATTTTTCAAAGTTTCCGAGGTTGTTACAATACTTGGGGGGGTGAAATTTACGAATTTTCCGAGGGTGTACCAATGCTCCGGGGGGTGAAATTTTCGAATTTTCCGAGGGTTTTCCAATACTTCGGAGGTCGATTTTTTCAAAGTTTCCGAGGTTGTTCCAATACTTGGGGGGGTGAAATTTTCGAATTTTCCGAGGGTGTACCAATGCTCCGGGGGGTGAAATTTTCGAATTTTCCGAAGTTGTACCAATGCTTCGGGGGTCGATTTCTATTAGATTTCCGAGGGTATACCAATGCTCTGAACGTCGTTTTCGACAAAATCTCCGAGCGTGTCCCTTTGCTGAGCAGCGGAATTTTTACAAGTTCCCCATACGCATTGCTTTCCAAGCATCCACGTATACTCCGAAAGTCGTAATCCCAATCTACCCCAGCCGATTCGTCTGGGCCGAACGTCGTATTTTGACAAAGTCCCGAGCGTGTACCTTTGCTGGCCCGAACGTCGTTTTTCGACAAAGTCCACGAGCGTGTACCTTTGCTCCGGGGGTCGAATTTTTCAAAGTTTCCGAGGTTGTTACAATACTTGGGGGGGTGAAATTTACGAATTTTCCGAGGGTGTACCAATGCTCCGGGGGGTGAAATTTTCGAATTTTCCGAGGGTTTTCCAATACTTCGGAGGTCGATTTTTTCAAAGTTTCCGAGGTTGTTCCAATACTTGGGGGGGTGAAAATTTCGAATTTTCCGAGGGTGTACCAATGCTCCGGGGGGTGAAATTTTCGAATTTTCCGAAGTTGTACCAATGCTTCGGGGGTCGATTTCTATTAGATTTCCGAGGGTATACCAATGCTCTGAACGTCGTTTTCGACAAAATCCCCGAGCGTGTCCCTTTGCTGGCCCGAACGTCGTTTTTCGACAAAGTCCACGAGCGTGTACCTTTGCTCCGGGGGTCGAATTTTTCAAAGTTTCCGAGGTTGTTACAATACTTGGGGGGGTGAAATTTACGAATTTTCCGAGGGTGTACCAATGCTCCGGGGGGTGAAATTTTCGAATTTTCCGAGGGTTTTCCAATACTTCGGAGGTCGATTTTTTCAAAGTTTCCGAGGTTGTTCCAATACTTGGGGGGGTGAAAATTTCGAATTTTCCGAGGGTGTACCAATGCTCCGGGGGGTGAAATTTTCGAATTTTCCGAAGTTGTACCAATGCTTCGGGGGTCGATTTCTATTAGATTTCCGAGGGTATACCAATGCTCTGAACGTCGTTTTCGACAAAATCCCCGAGCGTGTCCCTTTGCTGGCCCGAACGTCGTTTTTCGACCGACAAAGTCCACGAGCGTGTACCTTTGCTCCGGGGGTCGAATTTTTCAAAGTTTCCGAGGGTGTACCAATGCTCCGGGGGGTGAAATTTTCGAATTTTCCGAGGGTTTTCCAATACTTCGGAGGTCGATTTTTTCAAAGTTTCCGAGGTTGTTCCAATACTTGGGGGGGTGAAAATTTCGAATTTTCCGAGGGTGTACCAATGCTCCGGGGGGTGAAATTTTCGAATTTTCCGAAGTTGTACCAATGCTTCGGGGGTCGATTTCTATTAGATTTCCGAGGGTATACCAATGCTCTGAACGTCGTTTTCGACAAAATCCCCGAGCGTGTCCCTTTGCTGGCCCGAACGTCGTTTTTCGACAAAGTCCACGAGCGTGTACCTTTGCTCCGGGGGTCGAATTTTTCAAAGTTTCCGAGGGTGTACCAATGCTCCGGGGGGTGAAATTTTCGAATTTTCCGAGGGTTTTCCAATACTTCGGAGGTCGATTTTTTCAAAGTTTCCGAGGTTGTTCCAATACTTGGGGGGGTGAAAATTTCGAATTTTCCGAGGGTGTACCAATGCTTCGGGGGGTGAAATTTTCGAATTTTCCGAAGTTGTACCAATGCTTCGGGGGTCGATTTCTATTAGATTTCCGAGGGTATACCAATGCTCTGAACGTCGTTTTCGACAAAATCCCCGAGCGTGTCCCTTTGCTGGCCCGAACGTCGTTTTTCGACAAAGTCCACGAGCGTGTACCTTTGCTCCGGGGGTCGAATTTTTCAAAAGTTTCCGAGGGTGTACCAATGCTCCGGGGGTGAAATTTTCGAATTTTCCGAGGGTTTTCCAATACTTCGGAGGTCGATTTTTTCAAAGTTTCCGAGGTTGTTCCAATACTTGGGGGGGTGAAAATTTCGAATTTTCCGAGGGTGTACCTATGCTCCTGGGGGTGAAATTTTCGAATTTGTCGAAGTTCTACCAATGCTTCGGGGGTCGATATTCATCACATTTCCGAGGGTATACTAATACTCTAAACGTCGTTTTCGACAAAGTCCACGAGCGTGTCCCATTGCTGAGCAGGGGAATTTCTAGAGTTCCCTGTACACAGAGATTTGTGTGCAGCCTGCGAGCTTGCACGTATGCTCTGAAGGTCGTATTCCCTAACTATCCCAGCCGATTCGTCCGCGCCGAGTTTCGTTTTCGACAAAGTCCCCCAGCGTGTCCCTTTGCTGAGCAGGGGAGTTTTACAAGTTCCCCATGCGCGTTTTCGACAAAGCCCCCTAACGTGCCCCTTGGCTGAGCAGGGGAATTTTACAAGTTCCCCATACACACAGATTTGTGTGCAGCATGCTAGCTTGTACATATGCTCCGAAGGTCGTAATCCCTAACTATCCCAGCCAATTCGCCCAGGCCGAATGTCGTTTTCGAAAAAGTCCCCGAGCGTGTCCCTTGGCGAAGCAGGGGAATTTTACAAGTTCCCCATACACACAGATTTGTGTGCAGCCTGAGAGCTTGCACGTATGCTCTGAAGGTCGTATTCCCTAACTATCCCAGCCGATTCGTCCACGCCGAGTGTCGTTTTCGACAAAGTCCCCCAGCGTGTCCCTTTGCTGAGCAGGGGAATTTTACAAGTTCCCCATACACACAGATTTGTGTTTGCAGCATGCTAGCTTGCACGTATGCTCCGAAAGTCGTAATCCCTAACTATCCCAGCCAATTCGCCCTAGGCCGAATGTCGTCTTTCGAACAAAGTCTTCGAGCGTGTCCCTTGGCGAAGCAGGGGAATTTTACAAGTTCCCCATACACACAGATTTGTGTGCAGCCTGCGAGCTTGCACGTATGCTCCGACGGTCGTAATCCCTAACTATCCCAGCCGATTCGCCCAGGCCGAGTGTCGTTTTCGACAAAGTCCCCCAGCGTGTCCCTTTGCTGAGCAGGGGAATTTTACAAGTTCCCCATACACACAGATTTGTGTGCAGCCTGAGAGCTTGCACGTATGCTCCGAAGGTCGTAATCCCTAACTATCCCAGCCGATTCGCCCAGGCCTAGTGTCATTTTCGACAAAGTCCCCCAGCGTGTCCCTTTGCTGAGCAGGGGAATTTCACAGGTTCCCCATACACACAGATTTGTGTGGAGCCTGCGAGCTTGCACGTATGCTCCGACGGTCGTGATCCCTAACTATCCCAGCCAAGTCGCCCAGGCCGCGTGTCGTCCCTTTGCTGAGCCGGGGAATTTCGTTCCCCATACACACAGATTTGTGTGCAGCATGCTAGCTTGCACGTATGCTCCGAAGGTCGTAATCCCTAACTATCCCAGCCAATTCGCCCAGGCCGAATGTCCGAAGCGTGTCCCTTTGCTGAGCAGGGGAATTTCTGAAGTTCCCCTGTACACACAGATTTGTGTGCAGCCTGCGAGCTTGCACGTATGCTCTGAAGGTCGTATTCCCTAACTATCCCAGCCGATTCGTCCCACGCCGAGTGTCGTTTTCGACAAAGTCCCCGAGCGTGTCCCTTTGCTGAGCAGGGGAATTTTACAAGTTCCCCATACACACAGATTTGTGTGCAGCATGCTGCGAGCTTGCACGTATGCTCCGACGGTCGTAATCCCTAACTATCCCAGCCAATTCGCCCAGGCCGAGTGTCGTTTTCGACAAAGTCCCCCAGCGTGTCCCTTTGCTGAGCAGGGGAGTTTTACAAGTTCCCCATGCGCGTTTTCGACAAAGTCCCCGAGCGTGTCCCTTTGCTGAGCAGGGGAATTTCACAAGTTCCCCATACACACAGATTTGTGTGCAGCCTGCGAGCTTGCACGTATGCTCCGACGGTCGTAATCCCTAACTATCCCAGCCAATTCGCCCAGGCCTAGTGTCGTTTTCGACAAAGTCCCCGCGTGTCCCTTTGCTGAGCAGGGGAACTTTACAAGTTCCCCATACACACAGATTTGTGTGCAGCCTGCGAGCTTGCACGTATGCTCCGACGGTCGTAATCCCTAACTATCCCAGCCAATTCGCCCAGGCCGAGTGTCGTTTTCGACAAAGTCCCCGAGCGTGTCCCTTTGCTGAGCAGGGGAATTTGACAAGTTCCCCATACACACAGATTTGTGTGCAGCCTGCTAGCTTGCACGTATGCTCCGAAGGTCGTAATCCCTAACTATCCCAGCCAATTCGCCCAGGGCCGAGTGTCATTTTCGACAAAGTCCCCGAGCGTGTCCCTTTGCTGAGCAGGGGAATTTCTACAAGTTCCCCATACACACAGATTGTGTGCAGCCTGCGAGCTTGCACGTATGCTCCGACGGTCGTGATCCCTAACTATCCCAGCCAATTCGCCCAGGCCGAGTGTCGTTTTCGACAAAGTCCCCGAGCGTGTCCCTTTGCTGAGCAGGGGAATTTCACAAGTTCCCCATACACACAGATTTGTGTGCAGCCTGCGAGCTTGCACGTATGCTCCGAAGTAATCCCTAACTATCCCAGTCGTAGTCCCCGAGCGTGTCCCTTTCCCTAACTATCCCAGCCGTATTCGTCGGATCCCTAACTATCCCGCCAAGTCGCCCAGGCCGAGTCGACAAAGTCCCCGAACGTTTTCGACAATTTCTGAAGTTCCCCCAGCGTGTCCCTTTGCTGAGCAGGGGAGTTTTACAAGTTCCCCATGCGCGTTTTCGACAAAGTCCCCAAAGCGTGCCCCTTTGCTGAGCAGGGGAATTTCACAAGTTCCCCATACACACAGATTTGTGTGCAGCCTGCGAGCTTGCACGTATGCTCCGACGGTCGTAATCCCTAACTATCCCAGCCGATTCGTCGGCGCCTAGTGTCGTTTTCGACAAAGTCCCCGAGCGTGTCCCTTTGCTGAGCAGGGGAATTTTACAAGTTCCCCATACACACAGATTTGTGTGCAGCCTGCGAGCTTGCACGTATGCTCCGACGGTCGTATCCCTAACTATCCCAGCCAATTCGCCCAGGCCGAGTGTCGTTTTCGACAAAGTCCCCGAGCGTGTCCCTTTGCTGAGCAGGGGAATTTCACAAGTTCCCCATACACACAGATTTGTGTGCAGCCTGCGAGCTTGCACGTATGCTCCGAAGGTCGTAATCCCTAACTATCCCAGCCAATTCGCCCAGGCCGAGTGTCGTTTTCGACAAAGTCCCCGAGCGTGTCCCTTTGCTGAGCAGGGGAATTTCACAAGTTCCCCATACACACAGATTTGTGTGCAGCCTGCGAGCTTGCACGTATGCTCCGAAGGTCGTAATCCCTAACTATCCCAGCCAATTCGCCCAGGCCGAGTGTCGTTTCGACAAAGTCCCCGAAGCGTGTCCCTTTGCTGAGCAGGGGAATTTCACAAGTTCCCCACTACACACAGATTTGTGTGCAGCCTGCGAGCTTGCACGTATGCTCCGACGGTCGTATTCCCTAACTATCCCAGCCGATTCGTCCACGCCGAGTGTCGTTTTCGACAAAGTCCCCCAGCGTGTCCCTTTGCTGAGCAGGGGAGTTTTACAAGTTCCCCATGCGGTTTTCGACAAAGTCCCCTAATGCCCCTTCTGAGCAGAGGAATTTTACAAGTTCCCCATACACACAGATTTGTGTGCAGCCTGCGAGCTTGCACGTATGCTCCGACGGTCGTAATCCCTAACTATCCCAGCCAATTCGCCCAGGCCGAGTGTCGTTTTCGACAAAGTCCCCGAGCGTGTCCCTT
The DNA here is from genome assembly GCA_018906755.1 of Sycophaga agraensis. NCBI lineage: Eukaryota > Metazoa > Arthropoda > Insecta > Hymenoptera > Pteromalidae > Sycophaga > Sycophaga agraensis. Next base: position 12,564 of record JACCIE010000246.1, read on the forward strand.
TGCTGAGCAGGGAAATTTTACAAGTTCCCCATACGCATTGGTTTGCGAGCATCGAGCTTGTGCATATGCTCTAAAGTTCGTAATCCCTAACTACCCCAGCCGATTCGTCCACGCCGAGTGTCATTTTCGACAGTCTCCGAGCCTGTCCCTTTGCTGATCAGGGAAATTTGACAAGTTCCCTATACGCATTGCTTTGCGAGCATGGAAGTATGCTCCTAACGTTCGTAATCCCTAACTACCCCAGCCAATTCGCCCAGGCCGAGTGTCGTTTTCGACAAAGTCTCCGAGAACGTGTCCCTTTGCTGAGCAGCGGAATTTTTGAAGTTCCCCACACGCATTGCTTTGCGAGCATGGAAGTATGCTCCGAAAGTCGTAATCCCTAACTACCCCAGCCGATTCGTCCACGCCGAGTGTCGTTTTCGACAAAGTCTCCGAGCGTGTCCCTTTGCTGAGCAGCGGAATTTTTACAAGTTCCCCATACGCATTGCTTTGCGAGCATGGAAGTATGCTCCGAAAGTCGTGATCCCTAACTATCCCAGCCAATTCGCCCAGGCCGAGTGTCGTTTTCGACAAAGTCCCCGAACGTGTCCCTTTGCTGAGCAGGGGAATTTCTGAAGTTCCCCACACACACAGATTTGTGTGCAGCCTGAGAGCTTGCACGTATGCTCTGAAGGTCGTATTCCCTAACTATCCCAGCCGATTCGTCCGCGCCGAGTTTCGTTTTCGACAAAGTCCCCCAGCGTGTCCCTTTGCTGAGCAGGGGAGTTTTACAAGTTCCCCATGCGCGTTTTCGACAAAGCCCCCTAACGTGCCCCTTGGCTGAGCAGGGGAATTTTACAAGTTCCCCATACACACAGATTTGTGTGCAGCCTGAGAGCCTGCGAGCTTGCACGTGCTGCTCCGACGGTCGTGATTCCCTAACTATCCCAGCCAATTCGCCCAGGCCGAGTGTCGTTTTCGACAAAGTCCCCGAAGCGTGTCCCTTTGCTGAGCAGGGGAATTTCTGAACAAGTTCCCCATACACACAGATTTGTGTGCAGCCTGCGAGCTTGCACGTATGCTCCGACGGTCGTGATCCCTAACTATCCCAGCCATTCGTCCGCGCCGAGTTTCGTTTTCGACAAAGTCCCCCAGCGTGTCCCTTTGCTGAGCAGGGGAGTTTTACAAGTTCCCCATGCGCGTTTTCGACAAAGTCCCCGAGCGTGTCCCTTTGCTGAGCAGGGAATTTTACAAGTTCCCCATACACACAGATTTGTGTGCAGCCTGCGAGCTTGCACGTATGCTCCGACGGTCGTAATCCCTAACTATCCCAGCCGATTCGTCCACGCCGAGTGTCGTTTTCGACAAAGTCCCCGAGCGTGTCCCTTTGCTGAGCAGGGAATTTTACAAGTTCCCCATACGCATTGCTTTGCGAGCATCGAAGTATGCTCTAAAGTTCGTAATCCCTAACTACCCCAGCCGATTCGTCCACGCCGAGTGTCGTTTTCGACAAAGTCTCCGAGCCTGTCCCTTTGCTGAGCAGGGAATTTTTACAAGTTCCCCATACGCATTGCTTTGCGAGCATGGAAGTATGCTCTAAAGTTCGTAATCCCTAACTACCCCAGCCGATTCGTCCACGCCGAGTGTCGTTTTCGACAAAGTCTCCGAGCCTGTCCCTTTGCTGAGCAGGGAATTTTTACAAGTTCCCCATACGCATTGCTTTGCGAGCATGGAAGTATGCTCTAAAGTTCGTAATCCCTAACTACCCCAGCCGATTCGTCCACGCCGAGTGTCGTTTTCGACAAAGTCTCCGAGCGTGTCCCTTTGCTGAGCAGCGGAATTTTTACAAGTTCCCCATACGCATTGCTTTGCGAGCATGGAAGTATGCTCTAAAGTTCGTAATCCCTAACTACCCCAGCCGATTCGTCCACGCCGAGTGTCGTTTTCGACAAAGTCTCCGAGCGTGTCCCTTTGCTGAGCAGCGGAATTTTTACAAGTTCCCCATACGCATTGCTTTGCGAGCATGGAAGTATGCTCTAAAGTTCGTAATCCCTAACTACCCCAGCCGATTCGTCCACGCCGAGTGTCGTTTTCGACAAAGTCTCCGAGCGTGTCCCTTTGCTGAGCAGCGGAATTTTTACAAGTTCCCCATACGCATTGCTTTGCGAGCATGGAAGTATGCTCTAAAGTTCGTAATCCCTAACTACCCCAGCCGATTCGTCCACGCCGAGTGTCGTTTTCGACAAAGTCTCCGAGCCTGTCCCTTTGCTGAGCAGGGAATTTTTACAAGTTCCCCATACGCATTGCTTTGCGAGCATGGAAGTATGCTCTAAAGTTCGTAATCCCTAACTACCCCAGCCGATTCGTCCACGCCGAGTGTCGTTTTCGACAAAGTCTCCGAGCGTGTCCCTTTGCTGAGCAGCGGAATTTTTACAAGTTCCCCATACGCATTGCTTTG
>JACCIE010000246.1:22500-35654 GCA_018906755.1 Sycophaga agraensis
TCCCGGAAGCTGCCCGCCGAGTCATCGGAGGAACTTCGGCGGATCGCTAGCTGGCATCGTTTATGGTTAGAAAAAAAAAAAAAAAAAAAAAAACCAACGCCTTACTGCCTTATGGCTACATCGTAACTAACTTGACGTTTTATCGATGTGTTTAGATCTTTGCCCTTGTTTGTACACACTCTTTTCTATTGCCTTTTTCGACTGTAACTGGCGTATATTGATGTGGGGACATACTACTTATAGTGGACTCCGAACCACTCTTCCTACGTTTCCGTATTTGAACCTACTTGGATCAATAACTGCTTTCATTTTTTGTTTGGCTCGACCTATTCTATCCGACACGAACTGGCTTGACTACACTAATCTGGCTCGATTATTCTAGTCTGGCTCGACCTAGTTTGTTTCATGTTCATTATTTTGTTCTATTTCTGTTTCTATTGCCTCTGCTGCTAACTTGCATTCTAGTAGTATATTGCAGAGTCTGCTAAATTTCTCAAAGTTCGTCTTTGTAAGCAGCTCTGGTGAGGTTATGTTCCTGATGTTTGCAACTGTGCCGTCCTCCTTCTTGAATAGCTCTCCTCTTTCTCTCTCTAGCCTGCTGCAGAACCTGAGTACGTGGTCTCTTGTGTCTATTTCTCCGCACACGCATAGATCTGACTCCGTCATGTTCATTTTCTTTCGGAATTCATTAAAGTGGCCATGTCCTGTAATTATTTGTGTTACACTTCTGTTTGGTTCTATCCATGTGGCCTGCATTCTTTTTTCAATTGTTGGTATGAATTCATGAGTGTCTCTTCCTCTTTCTTCATTTGTCCATTCCTCTTGCCATCTTCTTATTATGACTTTGTCTAGTTCTCTTCTTTTGTCTTCCAGTTCTTTCTTCTCTAAGATGCTACCATCGTACTCAAAGTCCCACAGCCTGCACTCTCGACCTTTCCTAAGAAAATATAATATTTTCCTTCTCTCGCACTCCAGGAGGATCGGCACGTTACCCGTTAGTACTGGTAGAGCCGCGGTGGGTGCCGTTCTCCACGAGTTTGATACCCTGATAAGGGCTTGTCTTTGGGCCGCATTCAGTGCCCTTATGTCTTTGTATCTTAGTTTATCGATCCATCCCGCTGCAGCGTACGTAATGATTGGTACTATTAGTCCCTTATAGAGGATACTCATGGCTTTGTATTTTAGTCCCCAGTTGGCTCTGGCAATCTTGCCTAACTCCCAGAACAGTAATTTTGCCTTATGTGTGACGTTAGCGATATGCGGACTTATGTCTAGCCCCTTTTTGGGGCCTCCTTGGCCAAATGTGACTCCCAGGTACTTGGCTTCCTCGACCAGTTTCATTTTTTGATCTTTAATTTTAATTATGGGCTTATATTGTTTGAAGTGCCCTCCTACACTTAGTATTACACACTTGGTCGGAGAAAGCTCAAGCTTCCTAGAGTCACACCAGCCAACGACTATATTCATTGCCTCTTGGCCTGTTTTCTCTAGCTCTCGTCTAGAGTTACCTTTTATAACTATTGCCAGGTCGTCCGCATATGCTACTACTTCTATGTTTTTCTCATCCAGCTCCCATAGGAGGCTGTCAAAAGTTACATTCCAGAAGCCAGGCCCGACTACCGAGCCCTGGGGGCATCCCTTATTCGTTGTTTTGCCATTTTCATTTTGTCCATCTACTATCTTGACTTTCCTGTTTCTCAGGTAGTCTTGTACCAATCTGTACAGCTGCCCCGGACAGCCTTTCCTTTTTAACTCGTGGAGCACAGCTGGCCACCATACATTGTTGAATGCTCCTTTTATATCTAACATCATCACCAGAGCATACCTTTTTTCCCTCTCTTCTACTATTTCCCTAAGCTTAATAATAGCATCTTCTGTGGATCTTCCCGCTCTGAAGCCGTATTGTCTTGGGGACAACTTTCGGTCTATGATTTCGTCCATTCTTCTTTTGATTATCGTTTCTAGGAGTTTCCCTAGGACCGGCAGTAGGCATATGGGGCGGTAACTGGTTGCCTCCGTTTCATCCTTTTCTTTTGATTTTCTAATTGTCACGACCTTTCCTGTTTTCCATTTGTTGGGGAATATTCCGCGTTCTATGCATGCGTTAAATAGTTTGACTATGTCAGGGCCTACTACCTCGATAGCCGCTCTTACGATCGGCAGGTCGAAGCTGTCCAGCCCTGGGGCCTTCCTTGCCTTCATCCCTTTGAGGATATATTTTATTTCCCCGGTCGTGCATGGGTTTACTTTTCCTCCTGGAGGCGTCCTTGTTTCCGCCCTAACCTGCCTTTGCCAGTCCGTTTCTTCCTCCTCTGTATCGTCCGGGAACAGTTCTTTCAGAATTTCTGTTGTTGTTTCCTCCCAGCTTGTAGTGTACATGCCCCGGGCTGTTTTAACATTGCTTAGGGCCTCTTTAATTTTTATTTTCCCTGTTTGCAATTTGTATGCCACTCCCCAGGGATTTTTGTTTTGTTCCACTGTAACAAACCTTCTCCAGCTTTCTCTCTTTTTCCTATTTATTACCTTATGGTATTCCCTTCGCAGGTTTCTGTAATTGTTCATATGCGCATTCCTATCCTCCTCATTTCTTTGCCTTTGTGCTGTTCTTCTGGCTTTACACACTCTTCCTTTCATTTTTTCTAACGTCATGTCCCACCAGGGGGTTCCTTTCCCCTGGCTTTTTACTCTGGGGATCGAGGAGTCGCAAGCCTTTTTGATTGCGTTGGTCAAGTACTTAGTATACTCAATTATTCCTCCAACCGTTTTTAGGGTTCTGTCAGGCGGCTTATCCACCCATTGCCTTTCTAAGACCCTTTTGAATGTGTCCCACCTGGCTCTTCCTGTGTTATAGCCTCTCACTATTTCAGGCCTGGGTTCGTCTTCGGGTTCTGCTATTTCCATGCTTATGACATTGTGGTCACTCGATGTCTCCCCCTGATGCACCCTCCAGTTTATTACTTGAGTCGATAACCTATGTGTTGCAAGTGTTATGTCTGGGAAGCCTTCGCCTCTTGCGTTTGAGGTAGTAGCTCCCTCTTCTATTTTGTTTAGGACATTTAGGTCCCAGGCTGCTATTGCTTCCTCCAGTTTAGCTCCTTCGCGGTCTGTATATCTACCTCCCCATAGGGGCGATTTTGCGTTCGCATCTACGCATACTATTTTATCTCCTGGTGGAAGCGCAGTCAGGGCCCTGTCCAGTTCTCTTAGGTGCGGTTCTATTTCATGACTTAGTTGGAAGTATGCACTTGCCGCGTACAGTGTTTTCGCTTTGTGTTTTACTTCTACTACTATTAAGTGGGGGGTGCACAGGTGGGTCATCTTTGTGACCGTTATGTCTTTATTGATAATTATTATTGCCGCTCCTGGCTTTGCTCCTTCGCTTACTGTCCTCATTGCGAGGCCGAACCCGTCAATTTCCCCCGCCCTGTTGTGGTGAGGCTCTTGCATCATTATAATGTCTGTTTTATTTTTGTATGCCAGTTCTCTTAATTCGTGGGACACTTTTAGCTGCCTGTTGGCATTTATTTGCATAATTTTAAGGCTTGCTTCACTCGTCCCCATAGTCTGTTTCATTTATACTCCTCTGCACTGCCTGCTTGTAAAGCGGGCAGTTCTTGTCCAACACTCTGTGTTTAGCCGGTTTCTTATTTCTTAGGCAATTGCTACATGTTGGGGCTCCATCCTTGTGCGGACAGTCTTGCCCCTTATGTCCTTCTTTTGCGCAATGGTTACATACCTGCTTTTTCTCGCAGTATTTTGCGATGTGGTTAAATCCATTACAATTGAAGCAACGAGTCAGGGCTACGTAATCCCTGACTTTGCATGCAGCCCAGTTCATGTACACTCTTTCCTTTCTAAGTAGGGCTCTCCTCCTTTCGGGGGAGACCTCTATCACCCAGTTAACATCGGGACTGTCTCTGTTGCCCGTTTTGAATTTGGGCTTGAACTGTTCCCTAAATTCATTTATGTCCTCAGTTTCGTCATTTTGTTCAAAGGCTCTTTTGGTGAGGTCATCTTCTGATGCCTCCCTTGGTACATCATAGATGATTACTCTCGGTCTTTTCTTTTTGAGCGGTTCGATCACGAAGTGCTGTTTTATTGCCTCTGTCTCTCTAATTTTCCTAATATCTTCATCTGCTTTAGTCTGTATTAAGACTCCTGCTTTCGTCGTTCGGACACTCCTGATCTTTATATTTTCTCGGCTGGGGTCGAGGGCTCTTTGGAGGGCTGTCTTCGTTTCCTCTGGGGATATGCTCTTTTTTGATTTGATTAGGACTGATTTCCAGTCTTTAGCCTCGTTTCTTTTTGGTAACATAGCCTCCGGCCTTGCAATTGCCTCAGCGTACGTTGCCTTTCTCTTAGAAGCCTCTTTCGCTTCTTGTAGCTCGGCTTTGGTGCATTCGTGCTTTTGTTCAAGTTTAGCGCACCTTATTGAGAGTTGTCCAATAAGGATCATCATTGACTTGAGGCTTTCTTTTGCCATTTTCCTATCTTTTTCGCCCAGCTTGTCGATGAGCATTCTCATGCTCTCCTCCAAGTCTGCGGCGTATTGTGGTACATCATCCAGAGTATTTCTCTGGATTTCCGGCTCCACATCCATTTGCTTATCTGGCGCGCTATTCATACTAGTTGAGTGCTTTTCCTCGTTATTTATGCTCCTACTTATTTTGGGCCCTTTTGCTGCCGCGGTTTTCTTATCTTTCTCAGCTTTCCTTTTGATAGCTCCTGTTGTGCTCATTATTTCCGTTGCGTTATTTGGTTGTGGGATTGGGGATCCCGAGGTTTTGGGCACTTTAATGTTATTTTTTTCTTTCGACATTTCATTAAAGTTAGTGGTTCGATTGCCAGGGTCCTCTGTCGCTTTCGGTTTCTGGTGTGAAGTATTGCATCATTTAACCTCTTGTTTGTCATCTGCCAGGAGTTGCCGCCCAAGGATCGAGCGTCCACCCCCCTCTGGGTGGCCTCGGACAATACAACGACTGGCCTCTCAGCGTTTCCCACCCAGGTGCCACCTGGAACACCTCGAGTTACCAGCCCTTTTACACTCGATCCATCTCAGCTTCACTCAACCCCTGTGGCGGGCAGAGGTCTCGTTCCACTGCACTTCACAAGCGGTCCAGGTATGCCCCCCCATAATCCGAATAGGGGACCTGGCTTAGGGCTGTACCCTCCCAAAGGAGGGCTTAGCCCACTTGCTTGGCTGCTCCGTGGCAGATGACCATTTGTTCATCTTGTGTTTCTTATTTCTCTTTTGGCATTTGCTTCACACCCTCCGCCTAGGCAACTTCGGACCCCAGCTCCCTCGGTGCACCACGCCGAGGGTTCCAGAGCTGCAATTAGCCTACTGACTCGCAAGCGAGTCAGCGTTTCCCAGCCCCCGCGACGGGGACGCTTGCAGTTGGCTTTGGGGGCCCGTTTATGGTTAGAACTAGGGCGGTATCTGATCGCCTTCGAACCTCTAACTTTCGTTCTTGATTAATGAAAACATTTTTGGCAAATGCTTTCGCTTCTGTCCGTCTTGCGACGATCCAAGAATTTCACCTCTAACGTCGCAATACGAATGCCCCCATCTGTCCCTATTAATCATTACCTCGGGGTTCCGAAAACCAACAAAATAGAACCGAGGTCCTATTCCATTATTCCATGCACGCAGTATTCAGGCGAACATAGCCTGCTTTGAGCACTCTAATTTGTTCAAAGTAAACGTACCGGCCCACCTCGACACTCGATGAAGAGCACCGCGATGGGATATTAGCTGGACCGCCCCGAAAGGCTAAGTCCACCGGTAGGACGTCCCACAATCATGACAGTTAAACATCGCGAGCGATGAACCGTCAGCGTGGCACACAGATTCAACTACGAGCTTTTTAACCGCAACAACTTTAATATACGCTATTGGAGCTGGAATTACCGCGGCTGCTGGCACCAGACTTGCCCTCCAATGGATCCTCGTTAAAGGATTTAAAGTGTACTCATTCCGATTACGGGGCCTCGGATGAGTCCCGTATCGTTATTTTTCGTCACTACCTCCCCGTGCCGGGAGTGGGTAATTTGCGCGCCTGCTGCCTTCCTTGGATGTGGTAGCCGTTTCTCAGGCTCCCTCTCCGGAATCGAACCCTGATTCCCCGTTACCCGTTACAACCATGGTAGGCGCAGAACCTACCATCGACAGTTGATAAGGCAGACATTTGAAAGATGCGTCGCCGGTACTGGACCGTGCGATCAGCACAAAGTTATTCAGAGTCACCAAGGTGAACGGTGAACGGGATAAACCCGCCACCGATTGGTTTTGATCTAATAAAAGCGTTCCTACCATCTCTGGTCGGAACTCTAGTTTGCATGTATTAGCTCTAGAATTACCACAGTTATCCAAGTAAATGTGGGTACGATCTAAGGAACCATAACTGATTTAATGAGCCATTCGCGGTTTCACCTTAATACGGCATGCACTGAGACATGCATGGCTTAATCTTTGAGACAAGCATATGACTACTGGCAGGATCAACCAGGGAGCTTCGTCGATTTTATATAAGCAACACACGAGCGCGCGCGCTAAACGACAGAGAGGCTCTATATTGTGTATGTAAAGTATACACGACGAGCAACCAATGACGCACAGCCGCGCGGCAGTGTCGAACGTCGGACAGCGCGGATCCGAAGATCCACGGCCGACGACACACTCCGTTCACTTTTGTACGACCAACGGCCGTCGCGTGTCGACTGTTACCGAGAGAGAGAAATAGAGAGAGAGAGAAAGAGACCGCCGAGACGACCTCCTCCTCTCTTTTCTTTTCTTCCTCCTCTTTTAGCAGTGGCACACTTATACGTTCGAGTTGTCGCGAGAGAGCCTCCTCCGAGGAGAAGGACGGTCAACGCGAATCACGACGCTCTTCGCCTGCCCTGCGTGTGTTTTTGGCGAAGGGACGTCGCGGGTATTATCGTTCAACTTTCAAACATTCTCTCAAAAAAATATCTTGGAGATATACCCGATCGCTAGACTTGAGAGTCTCAAGCGTCGTCTTGGTTAGGCGAAAGTATCGCCGCTTGCATGAAAATGCCAAAGATTATTCTCGCTCGGAATCGAGTGAGTCGATGCTCGGTTAATATCGTAATCTTCCTTTAGAAGTAACGACTTAAAAACGCCCGTGGCGCCTGCCGCATAAGGGCCATTCGGTCAAAGACACCGACCCGCGGCAATGCTGTGGAAAATCAACATTTTTCGTCCGACCGCATCGCGGCCGAACGTCTCTTACATATACCGAAGGTCGTATTGGGTCTACGGCGCCGCATGGTTTTTAACACGGGCTCTTATGGGCAAAAACCTCTCTAGAAGCCCCAAATTTCTTACGACGTTGAACACTTAGAAAATTTTTGGCCAAAAAATTTTTTTTTCTCCAATCGACTTAAAAACCATTTTCCAACTACCCCACATCGAATTTTCCGAATTTTCCGGAAAAACGACTTTCGGACATAAAGGGACACGCTCGGGGACTTAGAATTTTTTCGCCGCGCGTGTCCCTTTGCTGGTCCGAGGGTCGTTTTTTGACAAAGTGCCCGAGCGTGTCCCTTTGCTGGCCCGAAGGTCGTTTTTTGACAAAGTGCCCGAGCGTGTCCCTTTGCTGGCCCGAAGGTCGTTTTTTCGACAAAGTCCCCGAGCGTGTCCCTTTGCTGGCCCGAAGGTCGTTTTTTGACAAAGTGCCCGAGCTTGGCCGAGGTTTTTTTGACAAAGTGCCCGAGCGTGTCCCTTTGCTGGCCCGAAGGTCGTTTTTCGACAAAGTCCCGAGCGTGTCCCTTTGCTGGCCCGAAGGTCGTTTTTTGACAAAGTGCCCGAGCGTGTCCCTTTGCTGGCCCGAAGGTCGTTTTTTGACAAAGTGCCCGAGCGTGTCCCTTTGCTGGCCCGAAGGTCGTTTTTCGACAAAGTCCCGAGCGTGTCCCTTTGCTGGCCCGAAAGTCGTAATCCCAATCTACCCCAGCCGATTCGTCTACGCCGAACGTCGTTTTTTGACAAAGTCCCGAGCGTGTCCCTTTGCTGGCCCGAAAGTCGTAATCCCAATCTACCCCAGCCGATTCGTCTAAGCCGAACGTCGTATTTTGACAAAGTCCCGAGCGTGTACCTTTGCTGGCCCGAAGGTCGTTTTTCGACAAAGTCCTCGAGCGTGTCCCTTTGCTGGCCCGAGGGTCGTTTTTTGACAAAGTGCCCGAGCGTGTACCTTTGCTGGCCCGAAGGTCGTTTTTCGACAAAGTCCTCGAGCGTGTCCCTTTGCTGGCCCGAAGGTCGTTTTTCGACAAAGTCCCCGAGCGTGTCCCTTTGCTCCGGGGGTCGAATTTTTCAAAGTTTCCGAGGTTGTTCCAATACTTGGGGGGGTGAAATTTTCGAATTTTCCGAGGGTGTACCAATGCTCCGGGGGGTGAAATTTTCGAATTTTCCGAGGGTTTTCCAATACTTCGGAGGTCGATTTTTTCAAAGTTTCCGAGGATGTTCCAATACTTGGGGGGGTGAAATTTTCGAATTTTCCGAGGGTGTACCAATGCTCCGGGGGGTGAAATTTTCGAATTTTCCGAAGTTGTACCAATGCTTCGGGGGTCGATTTTTATTAGATTTCCGAGGGTATACCAATGCTCTGAACGTCGTTTTCGACAAAATCTCCGAGCGTGTCCCTTTGCTGAGCAGCGGAATTTTTACAAGTTCCCCATACGCATTGCTTTCCAAGCATCCACGTATACTCCGAAAGTCGTAATCCCAATCTACCCCAGCCGATTCGTCTGGGCCGAACGTCGTATTTTGACAAAGTCCCGAGCGTGTCCCTTTGCTGGCCCGAAAGTCGTAATCCCAATCTACCCCAGCCGATTCGTCTAAGCCGAACGTCGTATTTTGACAAAGTCCCGAGCGTGTACCTTTGCTGGCCCGAACGTCGTTTTTCGACAAAGTCCACGAGCGTGTACCTTTGCTCCGGGGGTCGAATTTTTCAAAGTTTCCGAGGTTGTTACAATACTTGGGGGGGTGAAATTTACGAATTTTCCGAGGGTGTACCAATGCTCCGGGGGGTGAAATTTTCGAATTTTCCGAGGGTTTTCCAATACTTCGGAGGTCGATTTTTTCAAAGTTTCCGAGGTTGTTCCAATACTTGGGGGGGTGAAATTTTCGAATTTTCCGAGGGTGTACCAATGCTCCGGGGGGTGAAATTTTCGAATTTTCCGAAGTTGTACCAATGCTTCGGGGGTCGATTTTTATTAGATTTCCGAGGGTATACCAATGCTCTGAACGTCGTTTTCGACAAAATCTCCGAGCGTGTCCCTTTGCTGAGCAGCGGAATTTTTACAAGTTCCCCATACGCATTGCTTTCCAAGCATCCACGTATACTCCGAAAGTCGTAATCCCAATCTACCCCAGCCGATTCGTCTAAGCCGAACGTCGTATTTTGACAAAGTCCCGAGCGTGTACCTTTGCTGGCCCGAACGTCGTTTTTCGACAAAGTCCACGAGCGTGTACCTTTGCTCCGGGGGTCGAATTTTTCAAAGTTTCCGAGGTTGTTACAATACTTGGGGGGGTGAAATTTACGAATTTTCCGAGGGTGTACCAATGCTCCGGGGGGTGAAATTTTCGAATTTTCCGAGGGTTTTCCAATACTTCGGAGGTCGATTTTTTCAAAGTTTCCGAGGTTGTTCCAATACTTGGGGGGGTGAAATTTCGAATTTTCCGAGGGTGTACCAATGCTCCGGGGGGTGAAATTTTCGAATTTTCCGAAGTTGTACCAATGCTTCGGGGGTCGATTTCTATTAGATTTCCGAGGGTATACCAATGCTCTGAACGTCGTTTTCGACAAAATCTCCGAGCGTGTCCCTTTGCTGAGCAGCGGAATTTTTACAAGTTCCCCATACGCATTGCTTTCCAAGCATCCACGTATACTCCGAAAGTCGTAATCCCAATCTACCCCAGCCGATTCGTCTGGGCCGAACGTCGTATTTTGACAAAGTCCCGAGCGTGTACCTTTGCTGGCCCGAACGTCGTTTTTCGACAAAGTCCACGAGCGTGTACCTTTGCTCCGGGGGTCGAATTTTTCAAAGTTTCCGAGGTTGTTACAATACTTGGGGGGGTGAAATTTACGAATTTTCCGAGGGTGTACCAATGCTCCGGGGGGTGAAATTTTCGAATTTTCCGAGGGTTTTCCAATACTTCGGAGGTCGATTTTTTCAAAGTTTCCGAGGTTGTTCCAATACTTGGGGGGGTGAAAATTTCGAATTTTCCGAGGGTGTACCAATGCTCCGGGGGGTGAAATTTTCGAATTTTCCGAAGTTGTACCAATGCTTCGGGGGTCGATTTCTATTAGATTTCCGAGGGTATACCAATGCTCTGAACGTCGTTTTCGACAAAATCCCCGAGCGTGTCCCTTTGCTGGCCCGAACGTCGTTTTTCGACAAAGTCCACGAGCGTGTACCTTTGCTCCGGGGGTCGAATTTTTCAAAGTTTCCGAGGTTGTTACAATACTTGGGGGGGTGAAATTTACGAATTTTCCGAGGGTGTACCAATGCTCCGGGGGGTGAAATTTTCGAATTTTCCGAGGGTTTTCCAATACTTCGGAGGTCGATTTTTTCAAAGTTTCCGAGGTTGTTCCAATACTTGGGGGGGTGAAAATTTCGAATTTTCCGAGGGTGTACCAATGCTCCGGGGGGTGAAATTTTCGAATTTTCCGAAGTTGTACCAATGCTTCGGGGGTCGATTTCTATTAGATTTCCGATGGTATACCAATGCTCTGAACGTCGTTTTCGACAAAATCCCCGAGCGTGTCCCTTTGCTGGCCCGAACGTCGTTTTTCGACAAAGTCCACGAGCGTGTACCTTTGCTCCGGGGGTCGAATTTTTCAAAGTTTCCGAGGTTGTTACAATACTTGGGGGGGTGAAATTTACGAATTTTCCGAGGGTGTACCAATGCTCCGGGGGGTGAAATTTTCGAATTTTCCGAGGGTTTTCCAATACTTCGGAGGTCGATTTTTTCAAAGTTTCCGAGGTTGTTCCGATACTTGGGGGGTGAAATTTTCGAATTTTCCGAGGGTGTACCAATGCTCCGGGGGGTGAAATTTTCGAATTTGTCGAAGTTCTACCAATGCTTCGGGGGTCGATATTCATCACATTTCCGAGGGTATACTAATACTCTAAACGTCGTTTTCGACAAAGTCCACGAGCGTGTCCCTTGCTGAGCAGCGGAATTTTTACAAGTTCCCCCATACGCATTGCTTTGCAAGCATCCACGTATGCTCCGAAAGTCGTAATCCCAATCTACCCCAGCCGATTCGTCTAAGCCGAAGGTCGTCTTTCGACAAAGTCTTCGAGCGTGTACCTTTGCTCCGGGGGTCGAATTTTTCAAAGTTTCCGAGGTTGTTCCAGTACTTGGGGGGGTGAAATTTACGAATTTTCCGAGGGTGTACCTATGCTCCTGGGGGTGAAATTTTCGAATTTGTCGAAGTTCTACCAATGCTTCGGGGGTCGATATTCATCACATTTCCGAGGTATACTAATACTCTAAACGTCGTTTTCGACAAAGTCCACGAGCGTGTCCCATTGCTGAGCAGGGAATTTCTAGAGTTCCCTGTACACAGAGATTTGTGTGCAGCCTGCGAGCTTGCACGTATGCTCTGAAGGTCGTATTCCCTAACTATCCCAGCCGATTCGTCCGCGCCGAGTTTCGTTTTCGACAAAGTCCCCCAGCGTGTCCCTTTGCTGAGCAGGGGAGTTTTACAAGTTCCCCATGCGCGTTTTCGACAAAGCCCCCTAACGTGCCCCTTGGCTGAGCAGGGGAATTTTACAAGTTCCCCATACACACAGATTTGTGTGCAGCCTGAGAGCTTGCACGTATGCTCTGAATGGTCGTATTCCCTAACTATCCCAGCCGATTCGTCCGCGCCGAGTTTCGTTTTCGACAAAGTCCCCCAGCGTGTCCCTTTGCTGAGCAGGGGAGTTTTACAAGTTCCCCATGCGCGTTTTCGACAAAGCCCCCTAACGTGCCCCTTGGCTGAGCAGGGGAATTTTACAAGTTCCCCATACACACAGATTTGTGTGCAGCCTGAGAGCTTGCACGTATGCTCTGAAGGTCGTATTCCCTAACTATCCCAGCCGATTCGTCGGCGCCTAGTGTCGTTTTCGACAAAATCCCCCAGCGTGTCCCTTTGCTGAGCAGGGGAATTTCACAAGTTCCCCATACACACAGATTTGTGTGCAGCCTGCGAGCTTGCACGTATGCTCCGACGGTCGTAATCCCTAACTATCCCAGCCGATTCGCCCGCGCCGAGTGTCGTTTTCGACAAAGTCCCCGAGCGTGTCCTGAGCAGGGGAGTTTTACAAGTTCCCCATGCGCGTTTTCGACAAAGCCCCCTAACTTTGCTGAGCAGGGGAATTTCACAAGTTCCCCATACACACAGATTTGTGTGCAGCCTGAGAGCTTGCACGTATGCTCCGATGGTCGTATTCCCTAACTATCCCAGCCAATTCGCCCGCAGGCCGAGTGTCGTTTTCGACAAAGTCCCCGAACGTGTCCCTTTGCTGAGCAGGGGAATTTTACAAGTTCCCCATGCGCGTTTTCGACAAAGCCCCCTAACGTGCCCCTTGGCTGAGCAGGGGAATTTTACAAGTTCCCCATACACACAGATTTGTGTGCAGCCTGAGAGCTTGCACGTATGCTCTGAAGGTCGTATTCCCTAACTATCCCAGCCGATTCGTCGGCGCCTAGTGTCGTTTTCGACAAAATCCCCTAGCGTGTCCCTTTGCTGAGCAGGGGAATTTCACAGGTTCCCCATACACACAGATTTGTGTGCAGCCTGCGAGCTTGCACGTATGCTCTGAAGGTCGTATTCCCTAACTATCCCAGGCCGATTCGTCCGCGCCGAGTTTCGTTTTTCGACAAAGTCCCCCAGCGTGTCCCTTTGCTGAGCAGGGGAGTGTTTACAAGTTCCCCATGGCGCGTTTTCGACAAAGCCCCCTAACGTGCCCCTTGGCTGAGCAGGGAATTTTACAAGGTTCCCCATACACACAGATTTGATGTGCAGCCTGAGAGCTTGCACGTATGCTCCTGAAGGTCGTAATTCCCTAACTATCCCAGCCGATTCTCGGCAGCCTAGTGTCATTTTTCGAATCAAATCCCCCGAGCGTGTCCCTTTGCTGAG
>JACCIE010000247.1:0-35145 GCA_018906755.1 Sycophaga agraensis
ACAATGTCGAGGAATCTTCGTATATATGGATGACCTTATAATATGTAGCAACTCCTTAGAGGAACACGAGACAAAATTCTCCATGGTAATGAACCGATTGCGGGAAGCAAAGCTCAAATTGCAATTAGAAAAATGCAAATTTCTCCAAAACAAAGTCACATACCTAGGACACGTATTGAGTGAACACGGACTAAGCCCGGATGATAACAAAATTTTAGCCGTACGAGAATTCCCTAGACCTAACACGGTAAGAAATGTTAGGCAATTCCTTGGCCTAGCAGGATATTACCGCCGTTTTATAAACGGATTCGCACATATCTCCAAACCCCTGACTAGGTTATTGAAAGACGACGTGAAGTTTCAATGGAGTGACGAATGTGAACAAGCATTTGTCAAATTAAAACAATTATTATGTAATCCACCACTACTGCAATTTCCCAATTTCTCAAAACCATTCAACATCACCACCGATGCGTCAGGTTATGCCGTAGGAGGCATCCTTTCGGAAGGAGACATCGGTAAGGACCTACCTATCGCATACACCTCTCGGGTGCTACGAGGGGCTGAATTAAATTATGAAACCTTTGAAAAAGAGGCTTGTGCCATCTACCATAGTCTAAGGTATTTTGCCCCAATAGTATTCAACTCAAAAATATTCGTTATAACCGACTGTAAATCCCTGGTATGGTTTAAAACCGCGGACTTCAACACGAGGATACAAAAATGGCGATTTAAACTTTCTGAATTTGATTATGAGATAATCTATAAGCCGGGAAGGTTAAATGCCAACGCCGACGCTCTCTCACGCAACCCAATTCCCGACCATTTCCTGGGAGCAATAACACGAAGCAAGGGACCCTCTAAAAATGAGAATAGAAGCAGCCACATTCCACGCAACTCCCAAACACCCCAAAACTCCAAGCCAACTATAAACTATGCCGAAAGCAGCGAAAATAGTGACATCGAAGCTGAAATAAAAGATACGGCATTAAATCCAGAAAGATATGACCAACCACACACAAAAATTCCTACCAATACGATCCATACAGGATCTACTACTGAATGCCCTTCTCTACGTTTAGAATCAATTTCATCAGAAATTGTATCCTCAAATTCATCTGACGTCAGTTCAAAATCCAGTGAAACACAAATAAGCGAAACCATACCTTCCCAAATAATAGAATCCAAAGAAATATTCCACACCCGCGAAACCCATGTAGCATACTTCATAGATACAAGGGGCTCACCATGTGATAAAGGAGCCGAAGAATTACTCAAATATAACAAAATACCCAACCAACAAGAAGGGGAAATAGGAAAATTCGTCAAATTCAAACGATCAAATAACAAGTACCGATTCGGACTATGCATCAAGGGGGAAGACCCGGAATCAATATCAACCATAAAAATCAATATTTATAAAACCCTAATTGAACTACGAGACTATCTAATATCGAAAACCCTTAAAGAAATTAGCATAGCACATAATGACTCTATAGAAAATCTAAGTTGGATCAGAGATACTAAGCCTAATCAGACAAACATTTTCCCAAACTAATATTAAAATAATCATTTGTAAAGGCACCCTTGTATATATACCGAAAGATAGACGCGACGCCATATTTAACGAACTACACAACTCCCCGATCGGAGGGCACCGCGGAGTATCAAAAACATTCAGCCGGATTCGTCAAAATTTCTACTGGGAGAACCTAAAAACAGATATACAAAGACGTATCCAGCAATGTATAAACTGTCAATTGAAAAAACTCACCCGGCTAAAAACACGCCAACCCATGATGATCACTGACACCCCGGGATCCACATTCGATAAAATAGCATTAGATATCGTAGGACCTTTACCCATCACCAAAAACCAGAACGAATACATCCTCACCATGCAGGATCAATTATCCAAATTCTGCTTGGCATTTTCCATACCCAACGCCTTATCCTCAACCATCGCCGACATACTTATCAAACGCTTTATATGCATATTCGGAGCTCCTAAGGTCATTCTTACCGATCAAGGAAGGAATTTCCTTAGCGGCTTACTAAAACGAGTCGCGAAAAGGTTTAAAATAAAACAAATACGAGCCACCGCGTTTCATCCTCAATCAAACGGATCTTTGGAAAGGTCACATCACGCGCTCGCGGAATTTCTAAAACAGTACTCCTGCAAAGAACAAGAATGGGATGAATGGGTCGATCTCGCAATGTTAAACTACAACACGTGCGTACAAGAAAGCACAAAACACACACCCTTCGAGGTAGTCTTCGGAAGACTCGCGCGGTTACCATCGAACGAATCAATTACAGAAGCCGACCTACTGCCCACATATCAAGGATATGTGAAGGACTTGGTCACGCGACTCACTAGCATCAAAAAAATGGTGTACGAAAACTTAGTCGAATCCAAACAGAAATCAAAAAAATATTATGACCTAAAAATAAATGAGAAAACCTTTAAGATAGGCGACTACGTTTTCCTACTCAAAGGACCCAAACCGGGAAAATTTGGGGACCACTACTCTGGACCACATAAGGTCCTAGAAATCTTAAGTAAAACTAACGTCAAAATCCAATTTAACAAAAGCACAAAGATAGTACACGCAAACCGACTTCGAATATCAAAAATAAATCACGAAGTAAAACAAACTAAACCTAGACGAAAACGCAAGGCAAACGACCAATAACAATATTAAACAATTTTTCTGATTACAGAAAAAAAAAAGGGGAAAGAGAAAAAGAGAAACATAGAATGGAACCCATTATACTTATACTAGCGCTATTAACACCAATTCACGCACTAATCGGGTACGATTGCGGTGCACGGACTTTAAATATAACGACTCTATCATTATTAGACGTGGGTCCCTGCAACATTCCCACCAGCACGCTCAACTCGACTCGGCAATACATACAACTATTACAAATAAATGAATACGCAGAAACCAAAGCCATACAATGCAAATTAGAAATACATCGAACCGTATTCTACTGCGGAATGAATTCACATGTCTCTGTAGTTAGACATGGCTATGCAGAATACATCGTCGAAATCAGCCGAAGCCGATGTGAAGAGGCATATCACTCCGGAATACTCCAATACGGAGATAAACATGTAATTAGCGGTATCAAAACAAATCAAAGTTCCTCACACCCAATCATATTAGCCGGAAATGTACGAGATGATGGAAGTTGTAACGGAGCTCCTTATGCCGACCCCTACGGATCATGGGAATCCGTAGTGGTACAGGGATTATTAAAGGTACAAATTCGGACACAAAAGGCGCGAATCGATCTAGATGACAACAAGATTCATCTAAGCTCTGGTACAACCTGCATCATGTCAGACGGCAGTTGCGTAGATAGCGAAGGAGGATATACCTTTTGGAACTTGATCCCCAGTAGTAGCTGCAAATTTGATAAATACGGAATACTGTATGAGGGATACGCGAGTAAAATAATAGATTTCTCTGGGGAAGAAACACAGACGGTATATTCTCTGTCCACAGATGATGTAACCTTCGCATTAGCTAGTAAATCACGAGAATCGCTATGCGGATACACGCTAGTAAGAACCGAACATCCTAAATTAGTTGTTTTCGAAACTATCAAGGGCGAATCATTTGCCACACGTGATACCCTAACGACAAATAATCTAGATATATTCGCGTACATGAATTCCAAGTTCGTATACGTCGAGAAACACCTCCGTACGCAAATCCAACGCCTCTATCAGGACACCATTCTACAACGCTGTAATCTAGAACGAGAAACGGTCAAAAATGCCTTAGCTATAGCCACTCAAGCCCCAGATCAATTTGGCTACAACCTAATGAAAGGCCCTGGATATATGGCCGTCACCGCAGGGGAAGTAGTACATATAATAAAGTGTATTCCCGTGGAAGTCCAGATAGCACCCAGCAAACAATGTTTCGCAGAATTAAGGGTCACTAGGAAAAATACAACATACTTCCTCACGCCAAGGACTCACATACTCAAGCTACGAGGCACGAAGATGGATTGCAATCGCCTCATGCCTTCTTACTACCTCATCGACGAAGTCTGGTATAGAATGCTACCAGATCCCACTGACGGCAACGCACCCATTGTCATCAAACCTATGACCAGACCTACCTGGCGGTACATCAATCCTGCCTCACTAGCAACCAGCGGAATCTACTCCGAACATGAATTAAACGACTTGAGGGAACATATCATGTTTCCCGTCGAACGAAGTGCTGTACTAAACGATGTTGTCAGAGAAATCAACGGACATCCAATCGAAGACGAAGACGCCACACTGTCCAGACTATTGCACGACGACGTCATGGATAAACTAATCGATTCCACATGGAACAAATGGTGGAGAAAATTTATAACCTTTGGTTCCGCTAGCGCCGGGGTATTGACCATAATTCTGGCCTTCCACATACTCAAGATGCTACTCAACATCCTGATAAATGGATACTTCCTATATCAGATCTATGGATGGTCTCTACGACTAATAGGCGCCTTATGGAGCACCATGACTCGCTTACTAGTTCATCTCAAAGAAAGCCCACCTCAGCCACCCCAGAAGTACATCGATGAAGAAGGACTTGCAGATAAACCTGAGGTCACACCCAGTGATACTCACCCAAATCCACAAGCAAAGGCCAGACCAATACTAACCCTAGGATAGGAAATTCCTCTGGATCTTGAAGGGTGACTAGCAATGATTCACGAGCGTAACTTTAAGAAGAAGACGACATCATCATCACCTTATAAATAATTATTCGTTTAAGTTTAAGTTTTTACCTAAGTATAAGTACAGAGCACGATTATTCGCACTTACCTACGAAGAAATCGTTTTAGGATGGGGGAGTAACGTCGTTCAAAAATTTCCCCACTCCCGCCACATTTACTATAGTGCGAAAGCACGTGCGCAAAACGAAGCCGAGAGGCCGAATCTGTGGATTCTGCCTCAGGTCAACCCACGCGGCCCGCCAAAGTTTGAGGGGCGACGCTGACCGCCGACCCTTTCCTAACGGGATCCTTTTTTTTTATTACCCACGCTTTCCTTTGCTTCTGGAATGTTCTAGAACAAATTTTTCCAGAAGCGAAAATATTTTTATATGAAGCCTAAAAATAACACATGAAAAGCGGTTAATCCGCAAATATGCTACCACAATCAAGCACCCAAAAACCTCCCCTATCTCATGCAAATAGGATGTTTCCCCGATGCCTTACTATAATTATGTATTTTCTTTCGATTCTCAAATGTACGCATACGCATCTATGTATAATTATACGCACTTTCCAACTATATATATTACAAATATATTTAATAATAATAAACATATGAATATATAATAATGAAACTATAGATGTGTATACACACATAAAGATAATCAATTATATTAAGAAAAACCCAAAAGAATATCCTAATCAAGCGAAATACACACACACAATGTAAATATAAACTATAACAAATAACTAAAGCATATGTAACCAATTAAAATTACACTGTATAGATATAAATATTATAAATAAAACCTAGTATTAGAAATTGCTCATAGTAAGCGAAACCTCAATGTGAATACATAACATAAATATAAAAATAGAAATTAATTATGTAAACAAGAAATGTTATTAAATAGAATCTTAGAATGCATACAACCACGACACCACTAGATTATTACACAACAAATATATATATATATATATATATATATATAGTACAAGATCAAAACTTTAAATACAAACAAAAATTACTTCCTGACAGAAATACAACAAAACAAATATATATATATATATACATATATCTACATATAAATGCACTATAAAAAAAAATATATCAAACTAACATCACTTAGAAACTAAACAAATAAATGTAAATTAGAAATTTAAGAAACTCTGTAAACACACACAGGAGCGAGGGAGAGAGATATAGGAGAGAGAGAGAGAGGGACTGAACCTCTCTGTCGCACCCATTAGCCCTTATGGAGGCTTAGGGGTATAAAAGGTACGAGTTTTCCCTTGGGAAACCACTTCCATTTCCATCTCTGTACAGTCAAGAGCTGTGCAGAGTCCCAAAGGTCTCAGCTTCGAGCTGGACTGAATCCCTCTGAAACTTTCTCAGTCTAGAGCTGGGAATTTTCAGAAAATCCTTCTATTTCCTTATCACACAAACACATAACTTCCATTTCCATCTCTGTACAGTCGAGAGCTGTACAGAGTCCCAAAGGTCTCAGCTTCGAGCTGGACTGATTCCTACTGAAACTTTCTCAGTCAAGAGCTGGGAATTTTCAGTCATCCTCCTATTTCCAAAAGCAAACCTCCTACTTCCACCTCTGTACAGTTGAGAGCTGTGCAGAGTCTCAAAGGACTCAGTCTCGAGCTGGACCTTTCCTTTTTACCTCGAAACCTACCCTAAGTGATTAAGTAAACTTAAATCTTATCTCTCTACCTCCTCTGAGTCGCCACCACTAAGTCTATAATAAAAGAAGTTTCACCAACAACCAAAGACAAGTTTTTTTTCTACACATCTAAAGAGTAAGTAAAAACCAATATATATATAAACCTCCTCTCCTTTCCCTCTGGTATCTCGGAACAACGTAGGAGTTGGTCCAGAGATTCTCGGACAGACGCTAACGCGAGCTGGGAAGAGATCGGTTTCACAAACAGTGAGACCCATAGGATCGATTCTCCCTTCCTATCCGAAGTCTCCGTACAGGCCGAAAGGACCTGTTGAGGTAGACTTCAACTCCTCCCTCCCACCTCTCTGTCGACTAGGATTGTATAAATATAGGTCCCCTACCCAACCCATCATAGCCTCAATCCCTAGCTCGTGGTCTCTAGAGACCAGGCTAAAAATAGGGGCAGAGTCTATGCTACCAGCATAAACTCGTGGCATAGATGTCACATTATAATAAAAAGTATTTAAAGCATTGAGTAAATGTTCAACAACCATGAATAAAGATTCTTTATGAATTTAATTATGTAATAACGTTATCTATATTAATATCTATATATGTGTAAAAAAAGCTAAAATTCTAAACTTTACGAATTATCTACGTGAGTATTTATTTTTAATTTATTCGTTTTGTTTTTACTTAAGTTAGATTCCGACTACAAATAAATATATAGTGATTTCCGTGAAATGGTTTTTGACAGAATATTATTGTTAATTTAAATAATATTTTTATTATCTACATTACTGATTATCTTGGCGATTGTAAGTCTTTTAAACGAGCTTTTAAACTTGAATTATACACATGTAAAGATATTCTTTAGAAATGATATTGAAACAATTAATTATAATAAGTTGAATATAAGTTCTCTTTAAAGATATGTGGCGGAGCATGTATCAAATTAATATTGAAATATTTTCAAACTTTTATGCTTACTAGTGATTGTTTTAAATTTAATAATATTTAATGCGAATTTCGTAAAAATAAAATAAAAACAAGGTTTATTAGTTTATCGGACATGGATGTCTCGTAGAAAACAAACATGTGCAGTGAGTAATTCTAAAACAAATAAAAAATGAGCTATGTTCCTCAATTAAAAAATAATTGCTGCTTATAATCGGACACGAATAAAGCTTATATGAGATTCATAAACGGTTACATAAAAATATTATAAAATATTATTTTGAAACTTTTCAAAATTTAAGAAATTTTTCAAAATTTCTTTGTATTTAATTTAAATTTTTTTAACTTTTCTTCACAATAATCATTCAATATGAATCAAAAACATTAGTACTAAGGCGCTTTAGAGTCCCCAATGGTGAATATGTCGCCCGAAGCTTATGGCAGGCGACCGCTAGGTGGCGACAACCAACTCGCTATCAAAGTAGACCGTCCAGGGTTATAAGTAACCGCGAGAAATTCAAATTGTTATCGCTTCTCGGCCTTTTGGCTGATGACAGTGATTCTTAATTAGATGATCCGCCTCTATTGGTTCATTGCCCTTATGGTCAGGTGGATGGAACCGACTATTGGTGAATATGTATGCCATGTGGAACCATAGATGGTTATCACGATACAAGCTTTTCAAACCGAATAAATCATCTATCAACTTTCCGAAAGGTAAAACTAGTGCATGCCTGAACATGATATTCCAGCTGCTTAGATCTAGGTTCAAGATGTTATAAGTCTTGGATTGTTTTCTTGTAGTCTCACTGATTCGAGATATCAAAGATAATTCTCCATCAGTCATTGTCTGCTCAGGGACAAATGGAAATATCTTCTCAGATATATTCTTCTCCATTGATACTTGTATTAACCGTTGGTTGAATGTCTGTTTTACAAATCCTCTTCCCTCAGACTTGAGCTCTTGCTCTTTCCGACAGATTGCACAACTTAAATCTTCTCTATTACAAATACCCTTATCTCGTTCATCAATTAATTTTTTAACAATGTCTCTTTCTGATTTAAGATAACTGTTTATTATTCTTCGTTCTGCAGTATTGGCTCGATATGGAGGCCTTCGATGACGATTGTAAAAATTGAAACTACAAGTATCATATTCGAGACTCCAGTCATCTAGGGGAAGTGCAGCAGCAGAGTCCTTAAGTAACTCAGCTACATTCGGCGAGTAGTCATAATCAAGTGTCTTATCAAATACTATCGAATCCCACATCGAGTCTCTTTCCACACAGAAGGGATGGCCTCGATCCGTAACACCACGTTGAAGAGAGCACAGATGACACGGGCTCCCGGATCACCCGTCCTGATGTCTGTATAAGACAGTCCATCAGGCCCCGGGGCGGTGTTCGAGCGTTTTTTGAGCGCCTTAGACACCTCCTCGGGTTTGAACGGGCAGGTTAGGAGCCCGTTGCTCTCTTCCGTGGGCTGCACCCGATCGAAGACCGGGGGCCACTCGGACTCGCCATCGCGGCGGGCAGCCAGAGTGTCGAAATAATCGGCGACAGTTCTTTTGTTTATCTGGCAGACCCCGGCTGAGTCTGCCAGAATTTTCTGGACTGCCCGCTTTTTGCTCTGGCGGTAGAGTTGTTGTAACCGAGTGACCTCAATAATCCGATCAGGTGCTCTAGCGGCGCGCTGCACTGGCGGCGGCCTTGCCGATGGTCTGGCACGGGCCTCCCTGGCCGGCCTCTGCACGGCTTTTCTGCCCACGAAAGCCATAATCCGAGGCATAATTGCCTCAAGTTGCTGCGGGCAGGTGACCCTCCAGACCAGCAATAATTGACTCTTGGAGTCTCCTTATATTTGGCCTGGGAGGGACCACACCGCGCAGAGGCGGCGGTGAGGGGACAGCGGCACTCAAAGGCCGGACGGCCTCGGGAGAGGGAGTCGAAGGGCGTGCCGGGGATGTGCCACTTGGCGGGGGGCTGGAGGTGGTGACGAGTAGGGTAGTCTCGGGGGGGCCCTCCTCACTCGGCCAACTGGCGGGAGGACTTGCCATAGGCGAGCGAAACTCCTCGGAGTCGGACTCCAAAGGCCTAGATGGCAATGCCTCTGGAGAGGACGAGCTGAGTCTTGTTGCTCGTCTTCCGGTTCTCCGAGGAGCAATTGGCGATGGTGAGGTGGAGGACTCCTCCGAAACCTCGACAATTCGCCTCACCACAGCAGTCCTCCTACCCCTGGTAGCAGCAGCTCCAGGTGGTGTTGGAGGGGCGGCCACGGGACTGCTCGGGGCTAACGACGTAGCCCTCGTCCGGCCACGCCAAGTCGGAACGGCTGGAGAGTCGTCAGAGCTGCTCAGTCTCTCCCCACCAGGTTGCTGAGATGCCGATAAACTCGGCCCTGGGGGAGATTGACTTTCGCCGATGTTATGCGAAGCAGCTCTGGCCTCGACTGGCGGTCGGCGCGGGACTGCCGGCGGCAACCCTAGCTGGTCCCGTATATTGGCGCGCCTTTCTGCTACCGTCTGGTCAGGGGGGGGCGCCACGCCGGGAAGGCAGTCACCCACGTGGGCCATAACAACCTTCCGGGGATATTTCTTCCCCGGTGGTGCCATGAACCCACAGTTCCAGCACCGATAGATTACGGCGCTGGAAGGGTGATGCTGCTTCAGGTGTCGAACTAGGTTCTCCACCTTTCTTTTCCCGCCGTAGTACCCCCTCCTGACACAGAATGGGCAGGAGAGCTCCTCGGCCTCTTGGTGGGGGAGGAGGACAACAACATCCCCCTCCTCCGCGCGGATCTTCTGCGCAAGATCCACTGATGGTGGTGGAGCCATGATACAAAGTGTAATGACACAATAAAGAGTACTTCCTCCCGGGGGAGGTCTAATACCAGCATATTTTTTAGCCATAAGGCCTTTGGCTAATTAATTAAAAAACCAAGAACCTTCACCCGGGGGGAAGGCCCTTATCAGCTCGTCCGCTACGGGTCCAGGATAATAAAAAAAGGAAAATAAATATTTGAAGTGGGCCCGTAGCGGCAATCTGCTAAAAACTAAATAAAACCTAGGAGGCCCTGTGACTGGGCCCCCCACAAAACAAACACACAGCACGAAACACTGACAAACACATATATCGCCTCTCACGGCCGGCGGGCTTGAGACCCGGAGCCGAGGAGCTCCTCGGCATACTGCCGGACCCCGGAAACATGTTCCACATAGATGTCGCGGGACCATCGGATGACCTCGCCAACCATGAGACGCCTCATCATAGCAGCATAATGCCTGCTAATTTTGAGGCGCCTCAGAACCCTCTCGTTCTGAGGGTCCCACGCGCCAAGAGAGCCCACGAGGAAGGCATCCACCGTCACTTCGTAGCCAGAGTCCGCCGCAAGCTGGTCAGCCAAAGGTTGATATTTCTCAACCTTGGCGCGGCAGGCCTCTTCGAACGCCGCAATGCGGTTTTCAAAGGGGATGGCTACGTCGATTAGGTGGATGCGGCGGCCGACATCGTCGCGAACGACGATGTCCGGTCTTAGTGCCGACATACCCCCGCGTGCTCCCTCTCGACGACTTGGTTGGGGCGGATAGTCCCGCGACACCTAACTGCCTTGGTCAGCCTGTCCTGCACCCCATTGTGCCTCCTCTGTCGGGCGGCGGAATGCACGCCGCAGTGATTCAGGACGTGCGGGATCGTTTCGAGGTCTCCGTATCTGCGACAGCGCTTATCTCCCCCAACAACCCATCGCTGGGTTGCGTTAAGGGGGAGAACGCCTAAGCGTGCGCGATGGATAAATCTCCAGTCGCAGAAGCGGGTGTTTCTACCACTCCGGAGAAAGTAGGAGGAGTGCCTACTTCTCCGGAAGACCTCGAATGCCTTGCCCTGATCACGTTTGGCAAGGAGCAGCCCCGCATAGTACCTCACCAAACTGCGGCGCAGCAAGCTGGCGAGGAGTCGCCTGCGAGCCGGCACGACAGTTGAGGGCCTGGCTAATGCCCCACAGGCTATCCGGAAGGAGTTGATCTCCTGATCCCAGGTCCACCGCAAGCCCACTTTGGTTTTGCACCTAAGGGCGGCGCTACGGACCCGGGACCAGTACGTGGAGCGAGTAGTCGACCGCGGCAGATCAAGGTCCCCCGAGAGGTAGCGGGCCATGTCAGTAGAACTGGCAGGCTTACGCAGCCTCAGGGAGACAGTCTCCCTCAGTGAGTCCATAGCAACCCGGCTCACCGCAGCGTCACGCGCATACAGCATTTTGTAAGCGTGGGCCACGGTGAGCAGGTCGTACAGATCTCCGAGCGGAATGAGCCCCGCACCCCCCTGTGACGGGGGGAGGAAGATGATCTCGGGGCTTGCTCGCTGAGGGACACTTAGCCATTGCCTTGCAAGGCGTTTGGCTACTTTGTCTGCCGCAGTCAAAAACTCCACGTGGGCGCCCTGCATGATGAAGTCGAGGCGTGGCAGTAGAAAAACTGCCGTTGCCTCAATCTTCTGCCAGGGCGCCAAGAGGGACGCACCGATCTTGTTGGCGTCCCTCACGAGACCCGCCAAGGTGTCAACTGGCGTTTGCTTTACTTGATAGCCTGTGGGGAGTCCTAGATGATTGTAGGACTCTGCCGAGGCTAGGGGGTGCTGGTCAGACTGACCAATCATAAAGACGGTCGGTTGAACCATCCCTCGCCCATCTATGTGCAAGGTTGCACATTTCAGGGGGCTGAGGGATAGTCCAACCGAGCGAGTGGCTTTATACGCCACTTCTAGTAATTTCCTCATTCCGTCGGGGGAAGTGGCAAGGACTGCCACATCATCAGCGTAGGCTAAGGTGGTAAATCGCCTACCACTGACTGTCCACCCCTCCCCTGTTCGGTCCAGCTCACGCAGGACCACCTCCAGGGTCAGGTTGAACAAGTCAGGGCTGAGAGGGCAGCCCTGCTTAACCCCCGACTGGATGAGGATTGGATCGGTGAAACCCTCCACCGTCCTGACGCTCGTCTTGGCTCCACTGTACATTGCGCTGATGATGTTGCGCATTTTAAGCGGCAGGCCATGACCAGCCAGGGCACGTTGGATGGAGGAGTGGGGGAGACTAGTGAAGGCGTCGGCCATATCCAGCCATGCCACCACCAATTCTCCCCCTTTATCAGCGGCTCCCTTAATGGCCTCCTGAAGCACGAAGTTATGCTCGAAGCATCCCTCGTACTGCAGAAAGCCCTTCTGGGAGTCGCTGAAGACCCTGTTGGCCGCCGCCCACCGCTTAATTCTGCCAGCCAGAAGCGCAGAGAATAGCTTGGGAGTGGTGTCACCCAAGGCTATCGGGCGCCAGTTGCGGATGTCATTGGTAGGTCCCTTCTTGTGGATGAGGACGGTGTTGCTGTCCAGCCAACAAGAGGGGACCCCCTCGATCCGCAACACTGTGTTGAAGAGCGCGCAGATGACCAAGGCTCCTGGATCACCCGCCCTGACCTCTGAATATGAGAGGCCATCAGGACCGGGGGAGGTATTGGATCGCTTTTTAAGCGCTCCAAACACCTCTTCCGGTGTAAAGGGGCGGGTGAGGAGTCTCGCGCTCTCCAGTGACGGCTCCACCCGATCGAATACATAGGGCCACTCGGCCTCGCCGTCCCGGCGGGCAGCCAGGGCACTAAAGTGCTCATGGATGGTCTTGCTATCGATCTGGCAGACCCCAGTGGAGTCTGCCAGAATCCCCTGGACTGCCCGCTTTTGGTTTCGGCGGAATAGATGTTGAAGCCGAGTGGCTTCCTTAACTCGATCGGGCGCACCGGCAACCCTCGCTTCTGGCTGACGCCGAGTCGATGGTCTGGCTCGGCCCTGAGCCGGTCTGCGGGCAGCCCTCCTGCTTATGAAGGCTACAACTTTTGGCATAATCGCCTCGAGTTGAGCCAAGCAGTTGATTCCCTCCAGGTCGGCAATCAGAGAGCTCTGGAGCTGGCGGATTACCGAACTGCAGGGGTGAGGGCCACCCTCAGACGGCTCAGGATGTACAGAGGAGCTCCGGACGAGCTGCGTGGAACTAGCCCGGGGCGAGGCAGCCAAAGCTGCCTCGGAGGGGTCCACACTCGACCCCACCGCCCCGGACCCGACGGGGCCCATCCCCTCCCAGTCAGCGGGGGGGCTCGCTGTTGGTGAGCCGAACTCATCAGAGTCACTCCCCGGTAGCTGAGTAACCGGGGGTGGCGAGCAAGGTGGAGTAGCTCGCCTGGCTGGGGGGGAGGGAGACCCGTGCGGATCCGAGACGATTCGGCGTCGGGCATGAACCCCACCGCCTCTGGCAGTGGGAGGAGTGGCCGATGAATTGGCATGGCACCCTGAGGTGCCCAATACAGACGGCGCAACCCGAGCCCTCGGTCTCCAAGGAGGTGAATTAATAAATTCATCCTGAGAACTACCAAGCCCCACACTACCAGGTTGCTGAGGTGCCGAAGTATTCGGCCCTGGGGTGGATTGGGCTAGGCCGATGTTATGCCTTGTAGTTCTCAGGCCGCCAGGAGCCCGGGGGGCCCGGACCCCGCCGGCTATACCAAGCCTCTCACGGATGCCTTCCCTCCTCTCCACTGCCGTCCGATTAGGAGGGGGAGCCACACCGGGAAGACATTCCTGAGTGTGGGCCATGACCAGCTTCCGGGGATATTTCTTCTCCGGAGCGGCCATGAACCCACACTTCCAGCACCGGTATTTCACGGTGCTGGCAGGATGGTGTTGCTTAAGGTGGCGAACAAAGTTCTCCACCTTTGTCTTCCCGGAGTAAATCCCCCTCCCAATACAGAGGGGGCATGAGAGCTCCTCGGCCTCTTGGATGGGGAGGAATATTACCATATCCCTCCCCTCCGCGCGGGTCTTCTGCGCCGGCTCCACACATGGAGCCGTCAGAGCAATAGCACCGAGTGTTGCCACATGTAGTGACAAAAGGCCGAGAAGCGATGATACAAAGTGTAATTGAGCGTACTTCCTCCCGAGGAAGGTCTACTTTCAGCACAGTTTTAGCCCTTAGGCCTTTGGCTAATTAAATATAACCAAGAACCTTCACTCGGGGGGAAGGCCCTTATCAGCTCGTCCGCTACGGGTCCAGGATAATAAAAAAAAGGAAAATAAATATTTAAGGGGGCCCGTAGCGGCAATCTGCTAATCCTAAACAGAAAAGGGGGGGCCCTGTGACTAGGCCCCCCACAACACAACTTGCCCGAAGGCAGTCAAAAAAGACATAATAATTGAATAATAATAAATTAATTTAACATTAATAGACATCACACAAGACAAAAAACAGAACACCTAGAATCGCCCCCGGCGCGCTATAAGTCCGGGGGCCGAGGAGCTTCCCTTCCACCCGTCCTCTCCCTATGCCCGTACTGCCTCACTCCCGAGACATGTTCGACGTAGATGTCCCGGGACCACTTGATGGTATCGCTGACCATGAAGCGCCTCATCATAGCAGCATAAAATCTGCTAATGCCGAGACGCCTCAGGACCCTCTCATTGTGAGGGTCCCACGCGCCAAGGGCTCCAACGAGGAACGCATCCACAGTCACATCGTAGCCAGAGTCCGCCGCAAGTTGTTCAGCCAAAGGTTGATATTTCACAACCTTGGCGCGGCGGACCTCTTCGAAAGCCGCAATGCGGTTCTCAAAGGGAATGGCTACGTCGATTATATGGATGCGGCGGCCGACATCATCGCGAACGACGATGTCAGGTCTTAGTGCCGCCAGTTCCCCCCTGGCCCCCCCTGACGGTGTGGTTAGCAGTGATGGTCCCGGGGCATCTAGCCGCCCTCACCAAGCGGTCCTGCACCCCATTATGCCGCAGCTGTCGTGCACCGGCATGCACGCCGCAGTGGTTCAAGACGTGCGGGATCGTTTCGAGGTCTCCGCATTTGCGACAGCGCTTATCTCCCCCAACAACCCATCGCTGGGCTGCGTTAAGGGGGAGAACGCCTAGGCGTGCGCGATGGATGAACCTCCAGTCGCAAAAGCGGATGTTCCTGCCACTCCGGAGAAAGTAGGAGGAGTGCCTACTCCTCCGGAGGACCTCGAAAGCCTTGCCTTGGTCTAGTTTGGCAAGGAGCGATCCCGCATAGTGTCTGAACAAACTGCGGCGCAAAATGCCGACGATGTACTGTCGGCGTGCCGGGCCGACAACCGCGGCTCCACTGGCCACTTTTAGGCAGTTGGTCTCGTCGGACCAGATCCACCGCAACCCTATCTTGGCTTTACACCGCAGGGTTGCAGCTCGGACTCTGGCCCAATATGAGGAACGAGTGCTCGATCACAGCATGTCCAGATCCCCCGTGAGGTAGCGGGCCAAGTCAGTATTACTGGCCGGCTTGCGCAACCTCCGGGTTACAGTCTCCCTCAGGGTGCCCATAGCGAGCTGACTCACCGCGGCGTCACACGCATACAGCAGGTCGTACAGGTCACCGAGCGGCACCAGGCCTGCTCCCCCTTGTGACGGGGGGAGGGCGATGACTTCGGCGCTCGCTCGCTGAGGGACACTTAGCCATTGCCTAGCTAGGCGTTTGACTGCCTTATCTGCCGCGGTCAAGCACTCCTTCTCCACATGGGCGCCCTGCATAATGAAGTCGAGGCGTGGCAGCAAAAATACTGCCGTTGCCTCTAACTTCTGCCAGGGCGCCAAGAGGGACGCACCGATCTTGTTTGCGTCCCTCACGAGACCCGCCAAGGTGGAAATTGGCGTCTGCCTCACCTCGTAGCCAGTGGGCAGGCCTAGATGGTCGTAGGCCTGCGTGCTCTCAAGGGGGCGCAGGTCCGCCTGTTGAAGGCGGAATACGGTCGGCCGAACTCTCCCCCCCGCGTCAATGTGCAACGTTGCACATTTGGCGAGATTGAAGGAGAGCCCGACCGAGCGCGTCGACTTTTCTGCTGCCTCCAGCAGCCTCCTCATTCCGTCGGGGGAGTCGGCTAAGACCGCCATATCATCAGCGTAGGCTAGGGATGTTATTTGCCTACTCCCGACTGTACAACCCTCCCCTGTTAGGTCCATCTCACGAAGGACCACCTCCAGGGTTAGGTTGAACAAGTCGGGGCTGAGAGGGCAGCCCTGCCTTACCCCCGACGAGATGAGGATAGGGTCCGTGAGCCCCTCGCTCGTTATAAATCGAGTCGAGGAGCCCGCATATAGTGCCGCGATGACGCTGCGGACCTTAAGAGGTAGGCCATGGCCAGTAAGGGCTCTCTGGATGGAAGAGTGGGGGAGGCTGGTGAAAGCGTCGGCTAAGTCAAGCCAGGCAACAACCAGCTCTCCCCCTTTGTTCGCGGCTGCCCTAATGGCCTCCTGAAGCACGAAGTTGTGTTCATAACACCCCTCGAACTCCAGGAAGCCCTTCTGGCAGTCGCTGAGCCTCTTATTGGCAACGGCCCACCTCTTAACCCGAGCAGCAAGGAGAGCTGCAAATAGCTTGGGGACTGTATTCCCCAAGGCTATTGGGCGCCAATTGCGGATATCATCGGTTGCCCCCTTCTTGTGGATCAGGATGGTGTTACTTTCCTTCCAACAAGAGGGGACTTCCTCAATCCGCAATACTGCGTTGAAGAGCGCACAGATGACAAGAGCTCCTGGGTCACCCGTTCTGATGTCCGAATAGGACAGCCCATCAGGGCCAGGGGCGGTATTCGATCGTTTTTTAAGTGATCTACACACCTCCCCTGTCAGAAACGGGCGGGTTAGGAGCTCAGCGCTCTCCGCAGTGGGTTCCTCCCGATCGAAAACCGGGGACCACACGGCCTCGCCGTCACGACGGACTGCCAGGTTACTGAAGTGTTCAGTAATAGATGTTTTAGATATCTGGCAGGTCCCGGTAGAACCTGCCAGAATCCTCTGGACAGTTCGTTTTCTGTGACGGCGGTAAGATGTCTGGAGCCGTGTGGCCTCTATGACTCGGTCGGGACGATTCCTGGAGCCCTGCTCTCCCTGCTGCCTTGCCGGTCTTGTGGCACGGGCCTCCCGCACCCGCCTGGAGGCCTTCCGTCCGACAAACGACATAACTCGGGGCATAAGAACCTCGAGCTGCCGAATGTCGGTAACTCCCTCCAGATCGGAGACAATGCCGGTTTGTAATCGACTCATCCCCGATCTGGGGGGAACGGCCGGCTGGCCAGTATGGTGTGCGGGAGGGGCTGCGGGCTCCCCAAGGGGGATGCGAGGGACTTCAGGCCTCGGCTGCTGGGGTGCAGTACGGGCCTGGGAGGGTTCTTCCGGGGTTCGTCCCTCTCCGGAGGTGGCCGCCACATTCCAGGCAGTAGATGGGCTCGCTGTTGGTGAGCAGAATAGCTCCTCCTCAGACTCTGACAGGTTGATCGTATTCGATAAACCTGCCAGGATGGAGTTTGTCTGAGGAGGACTGCCTGGAACAGGGGGGGTTCCCTCCGGAAGGGGACCAGCTTGCCGGTCGGCCCTGGCCCTGGATGGTGTTCGGGCCACAGGCGCCCTAGATGGTGTTCGGGCCTCAGGCGGTGCCCTAGATGGTGTTTGGGCTATGTGCCTAGCATAGGGGGCAGCTGGGGCCGCCACCTCCCCCAACACGTTGCGCCCCCACGGGGGATGAGACACAAAGTCTCCCGTGTCGTCGAGCGCCCCACCAGGTGGTTCGGATGCCGAAGTAGTCGGCCCTGGTGGGGTAATGCTTGAGCCGATGTTCTGCTCGACGACACGGTTCCCCGTGGTTTGGCGCCTCGCGCGGGGGATGGTGACGATCCCCAGCTCCCTCCTAATTGCCGCCCGCCTGGCCGCGGCCGTAGGGTTGGCAGGGGGAGCCACACCGGGAAGACATTCCTGAGTGTGGGCCATGACCAGCTTCCGGGGATATTTCTTCTCCGGAGCGGCCATGAACCCACACTTCCAGCACCGGTATTTCACGGCACTGGCGGAATGATGTTGCTTAAGGTGGCGAACCAGGTTCTCCACCTTGGTCTTCCCGGTGTAAATCCCCCTACCAACACATAGGGGGCAGGAAAGCTCCTCGGCCTCCTGGATGGGGAGGAATATAACAATATCCCCCCCCTCCGCGCGGGCTCCATGGAGCTGTCAAAGTAACAGCAGCAGGTGCTGCCACATATAGCGGCAACATAATGTCACAATAAAGAGTACTTCCTCCCGGGGGAGGTCTAATACCAGCTTATTTTTTAGCCTTTAAGGCCTTTGGCTAATTAAAAGCCCCCCGCCAAATGACGCACCCCCGGCACACCCTCCCGAGGCCGTCCGGCCTGTGAGTGCCGCTATCCCCTCCCCGGCGCCCCTGCGCGGTGTGGCCCCTCCCAGGCCAAATGTAAGAAGGCTCCAAGAGTCAATTATTGCTGACCTGGAGGGGGTCACCTGCCCGCAGCAACTTGAGGCAATTATACCTCAGGTTATGGCCTTTGTGGGCAGAAAAGCCGTGCAGAGGCCGGCCAGGGAGGTCCGTGCCAGACCATCGGCAAGGCCGCCGCCAGTACAGCGCGCTGCTAGAGCACCCGATCGGATCATTGAGGCCACTCGGTTACAACAGCTTTACCGCCAGAGCAAAAAGCGGGCAGTCCAGAAAATTCTGGCAGACTCAGCCGGGGTCTGCCAGATAGACAAAAGAACTGTCGCCGATTATTTCGGCACTCTGGCTGCCCGCCGCGATGGCGAGTCCGAGTGGCCCCCGGTCTTCGATCGGGTGCAGCCCACGGAAGAGAGCAACGGGCTCCTAACCTGCCCGTTCAAACCCGAGGAGGTGTCTAAGGCGCTCAAAAAACGCTCGAACACCGCCCCGGGGCCTGATGGACTGTCTTATACAGACATCAGGACGGGTGATCCGGGAGCCCGTGTCATCTGTGCTCTCTTCAACGTGGTGTTACGGATCGAGGCCATCCCTTCTGTGTGGAAAGAGACTAACACCATTCTGATCCACAAGAAGGGGACGCCAATGACATCCGTAACTGGCGCCCAATAGCTCTTGGGGACACTACCCCGAAGCTATTTGCTGCACTGCTGGCGGCCCGGGTTAAGAGGTGGGCCATGGACAACAAGAGGTTCAGCGACTCCCAGAAGGGCTTCCTGGAGTACGAAGGTTGCTTTGAGCATAATTTCGTGCTGCAGGAGGCATTAGGGGAGCCGCTGACAAAGAGGGAGAGCTGGTGGTTGCGTGGCTGGATCTCTCCAGCGCATTCACCAGCATCCCTCACACCTCCATCCAAAAAGCCCTTGCTGGCCACGGCCTGCCTCTTAAGGTTCGCAACATCATCAGCGATATGTATAGCGGCTCTACTACCAGAGTCCGGACGGCAGAGGGATTTACGGATCCCATCCTCATCCAATCGGGAGTTAGACAGGGTTGCCCTCTCAGCCCTGACATCTTCAACCTGACCCTGGAGGTAGTCCTTCGAGAGTTGGACAAAACAGGGGAAGGTTGGAGTGCCAGTGGTAGGCAACTAACATCACTTGCCTACGCTGATGATGTGGCAATCCTTGCCAACTCTCCCGAGGGGATGAGGATGCTCCTTAGAGCCGCCGATCGGGCGATCCGCTCGGTTGGACTCGCCCTCAATGTCGCTAAATGCGCAACGCTGCACATAGACGACCGAGGGCGGGTTCAACCGACCATTTTCCGCTCTAACAACTCCCCCCTACACCCCATGCAGAACCTGGAGCCCTACCAACATCTTGGGCTCCCCACAGGCTTTCAGGTAAGGCAGACCCCAATTAACACCTTGGGGGATCTCATCAGGGACGCAAACAAAATCGATGTGTCCCTCCTCGCTCCCTGGCAGAAGATAGAGGCTATGGCGGTTTTCATATTGCCTAGACTCGACTTCGTGCTTCAGGGGGCGAACGTGGAGGAGTACCTGACAGCGGCGGACAAGGCAGTCAAGCGTCTAGCACGCAAATGGCTGAGTCTCCCTCAGCGAGCGAGCACTGAAATCATCGCCCTCCCCCCGTCACAGGGGGGTGCGGGGCTCATTCCGCTCGGAGATCTGTACGACCTGCTCACCGTGGCCCACGCTTACAAAATGCTGTATGCGCGTGACGCTGCGGTGAGCCGGGTTGCTATGGACTCACTGAGGGAGACTGTCTCCCTGAGGCTGCGTAAGCCTGCCAGTTCTACTGACATGGCCCGCTACCTCTCGGGGGACCTTGATCTGCCGCGGTCGACTACTCGCTCCACGTACTGGTCCCGGGTCCGTAACGCCGCCCTTAGGTGCAAAACCAAAGTGGGCTTGCGGTGGACCTGGGATCAGGAGATCAACTCCTTCCGGATAGCCTGTGGGGCATTAGCCAGGCCCTCAACTGTCGTGCCGGCTCGCAGGCGACTCCTCGCCAGCTTGCTGCGCCGCAGTTTGGTGAGGTACTATGCGGGGCTGCTCCTTGCCAAACGTGATCAGGGCAAGGCATTCGAGGTCTTCCGGAGAAGTAGGCACTCCTCCTACTTTCTCCGGAGTGGTAGAAACACCCGCTTCTGCGACTGGAGATTTATCCATCGCGCACGCTTAGGCGTTCTCCCCCTTAACGCAACCCAGCGATGGGTTGTTGGGGGAGATAAGCGCTGTCGCAGATACGGAGACCTCGAGACAGTCCCGCATGTATTAAACCACTGTGGTGTACATTCTGCAGCACGGCAGATGAGGCATGATGGGGTGCTGGGGAGATTAGTTAGGGCGCAGAGATGTCGCGGGACCATCCGGGTCAACCGGACGATCGGGGGGATCCAGGGGATGGCGGCCGCTTTAAGACCAGATCTCGTCATTCGTGACGAGATAGGCCGCCGCGTGGACATCATCGACGT
This sequence comes from Sycophaga agraensis, assembly GCA_018906755.1. NCBI lineage: Eukaryota > Metazoa > Arthropoda > Insecta > Hymenoptera > Pteromalidae > Sycophaga > Sycophaga agraensis. The sequence continues at coordinate 21,132 of JACCIE010000247.1, forward strand.
GGCCATTCCCTTCGAAAACCGACTTGTCGCTTTCGAAGAGGCCCGCCAAGCCAAGGTCGATAAATATCGTCCCTTGGCCGAACAGCTGGCGGGCTATGGCTACGAGGTGAATGTCGACGCATTCCTTGTTGGATCCCTTGGGTCGTGAGACCATCGAAATGAGAGGGTCCTGAAGCGGCTCAACATCGGCAGTTATTATGCTTCGATGTTGAGACGCTTCGTGGTTGCAGACGTAATCAGATGGTCCCGCGACGTCTATGTAGAACATGTGTCGGGGGTGCGCCAATACCCCCAGGGAGGAGAGCCCCTCGGCCCCGGATCTTCGAGCTAGGAGCCGGGGCGATGTTAATGTTGTGCTGTCCGTGATGTGGGGGCCGTGCCGCATGGCCCCCCTTAAATGTTGTGTTATGCAGATTGCCGCTACGGGCCCACTTAAAATGTTTATTTTTCTTTTTTTTTTTTTTTATTATCCTGGACCCGTAGCGGACGGGCTGATAGGGACCTTCCCCCCGGGTGGAGTTCCTTGGTTATTTCTCCAGCCAAAGGCCTAAAGGGCTAAATCTTTGCTGAAATTCTGACCTCCCCCGGGAGGAAGTATACTCGCTATGCGGCAACCTTAACCATATGTTGCCGCTATATGTGGAATAGTTTCCACTGATCCACACAAACGATTAGCTTTCTACCCTTAAGAAACTTGCAACTACCACCCAGAGATTAATAATACCTACTTCACCTGCTTTAACATGGACACGACACCTAAAACAGTCCTCAAGGATATTAGCGAACTTAAAATCGCTGACGACATCGTAAATACACGAGACCTTGACTCAGAGACATCTCGTTCCAAATTAACACCTTCAACCGCAAAGGAGAACAAATTGGAGAAGAAAGAATTAAAGAAGAAGAAGTCCTCAAAACCTGAGACTATACCATCTACTTTCCAACTAATTCTAACACCCTACCTCCAGACACCTTTGGAAGGATTACCACGCCATGATGTACTATATCATACATCTAATGGACGAAATCATTCGGAGAAACAACTATTTTAGACGACAACAAGACGACTGGCATCCATTTATATCTCGGATATACTTTGGAATCATCTTCATAATCCAGACACTTAGAGCCCAAAACTCAGCCTCTAAGCTATCCACTACACAGAGAATCTTTCTCAACAGATTCATGAAAGACTATCCACCAGAAGTTTTACCAATCCCCGGCCCACTAGTAACTTTATTTGAAAGTTTAAACCACTCAAAACCTTCAAACTCTCTAGAAGCCACAGTCACTCCATATCTACCTGACACCTTAAGACCAGCTCAAGCTAGTTCTCTCTTAATTGATGACGAAGCCCATCCTCACCAGCTGATAATACCTAACATCCCTATGCTGATTGGATTTACCAATACAATCACCGCAGCACAAGCAGCTAATGTACCTGACTACTCAGCATTGCTACCTTCAACAACATTCAGGACAGAAACCTCAATGGTCACCTTTTTAACCATGGAGCTTGGACTCAAATAGAGCGAAACTCTCTTATGACACCAGGACTACTTTATCCTGCTGAAACAGACATCGCTTTAAACGCCAACTTCAACATTTATGGTAAAAGACTAGGCCTACCTCAACTAGCAGCAAACACTAACATACAGAAAGTCGCTCACTTCATTTGCATGAGCAACGACAACAAATGGTTTGGAAGAATTCTTCCCATCATGGAGTCATATTGCTCTTACTTTAGAGCCTCAACAACTCTTCAAGCATGTAGCTCTTCAACATCATGCTCTCCAATGATCACAACCACTTATGTTACAAAATCAGCTCCAGATGCTACTAACAATTACGCTCACCTAGCGCATGCATTTCCTAACGACGCCCCCTTCTCCTTAGAAGTACCATGTGTTGCCGCTATAGGTGGCAACATTTGGTGCGCTCACTTTGATTGCTCCGTATGGAGCCCGCGCAGAAGACCTGCGCGGAGGGGGGGGATAAGTTATATTCCTCCCCATCCAGGAGGCCGAGGAGCTTTCCTGCCCCCTATGTGTTGGTAGAGGGATCTACACAGGGAAGACTAAGGTGGAGAACTCAGTTCGCCACCTTAAGCAACACCATTCCGCCAGCACCGTGAAATACCAGTGCTGGAAGTGTGGGTTCATGGCCGCTCCGGAGAAGAAATATCCCCGGAAGCTGGTCATGGCCCACACTCAGGAATGTCTTCCCGGTGTGGCTCCCCCTGCCAACCCTACGGCCGCGGCTAGGCGGGCGGCAATTAGGAGAGAGCTGGGGATCGCCACCGTCCCCCGCGCGAGGCGCCAAACCACGGGGAACCGTGTCGTTGAGCAGACCATCAGCTCAAGCGTTACTCCACCAGGGCCGACTACTTCGGCATCCGAACCACCTGGTGGGGCGCTGGACGACACGGGAGACTGTGTTTCACCCCCCGTGGGGGCACAATGCGCTGGAGGAGGTGACAGCCCCGGCTGTCCCCTATGCTAGGTTCTTAGCCCAAACGCCATCTCGGGCACCGCCCGCAGCCCGAACGCCATCTCGGGCACCGCCTGCAGCCCGAACGCCATCTCGGGCACCGCCTGCAGCCCGAACGCCATCTCGGGCACCGCCTGCAGCCCGAACACCATCTCGGGCACCGCCTGCAGCCCAAACACCATCTCGGGCACCGCCTGCAGCCCAAACACCATCTAGGGCCAGGGTCGATCGGCAAGCTGGTCCCCTTCCGGGGGGGGGGGGGGGGGCCCTGTTCCGGGCAGTCCTCCGACAAACAACATCCTGGCAGGTCTATCGAATACGATTAACCTGTCAGAGTCTGAGGAGGAATTATTTTGCTCACCAACAGCGAGCCCATCTACTGCCTGGAATGTGGCGGCCACCTCCGGAGAGGAACGAGCCCCGGAAGAGCCCTCCCAGGCCCGTACTGCACCCCAGCAGCCGAGGCCTGAAGTCCCTCGCATCCCCCTTGGGGAGCCCGCAGCCCCTCCCGCACCCCATACTGGCCGGCCAGCCGTTCCCCCCAGATCGGGGATGAGTCGATTACAAACCGGCATTGTCTCCGAACTGGAGGGAGTTACCGACATTCGGCAGCTCGAGGTTCTTATGCCTCGAGTTATGTCGTTTGTCGGACGGAAGGCCTCCAGGCGGGTGCGCGGGAGGCTCGTGCCATAAGACCGGCAAGGCAGCGAGGAGAGCAGGGCGCCAGGATTCATCCCGATCGAATCATAGAGGCCACACGGATCCAAACATCTTACCGCCGTCACAGAAAACGGACTGTCCAGAGGATTCTGGCAGGTTCTACCGGGACCTAACCCGCCCGTTTCTGACAGGGGAGGTGTATAGATCGCTTAAAAAGCGATCGAATACCGCCCCTGGCCCTGATGGGCTGTCCTATTCGGACATCAGAGCGGGTGACCCAGGAGCTCTTGTCATCTGTGCGCTCTTCAACGCAGTATTGCGGATTGAGGAAGTCCCCTCTTGTTGGAAGGAAAGTAACACCATCCTGATCCACAAGAAGGGGGCAACCGATGATATCCGCAATTGGCGCCCAATAGCCTTGGGGAATACAGTCCCCAAGCTATTTGCAGCTCTCCTTGCTGCTCGGGTTAAGAGGTGGGCCGTTGCCAATAAGAGGCTCAGCGACTGCCAGAAGGGCTTCCTGGAGTTCGAGGGGTGTTATGAACACAACTTCGTGCTTCAGGAGGCCATTAGGGCAGCCGCGAACAAAGGGGGAGAGCTGGTTGTTGCCTGGCTTGACTTAGCCGACGCTTTCACCAGCCTCCCCCACTCTTCCATCCAGAGAGCCCTTACTGGCCATGGCCTACCTCTTAAGGTCCGCAGCGTCATCGCGGCACTATATGCGGGCTCCTCGACTCGATTTATAACGAGCGAGGGGCTCACGGACCCTATCCTCATCTCGTCGGGGGTAAGGCAGGGCTGCCCTCTCAGCCCCGACTTGTTCAACCTAACCCTGGAGGTGGTCCTTCGTGAGATGGACCTAACAGGGGAGGGTTGTACAGTCGGGAGTAGGCAAATAACATCCCTAGCCTACGCTGATGATATGGCGGTCTTAGCCGACTCCCCCGACGGAATGAGGAGGCTGCTGGAGGCAGCAGAAAAGTCGACGCGCTCGGTCGGGCTCTCCTTCAATCTCGCCAAATGTGCAACGTTGCACATTGACGCGGGGGGGAGAGTTCGGCCGACCGTATTCCGCCTTCAACAGGCGGACCTGCGCCCCCTTGAGAGCACGCAGGCCTACGACCATCTAGGCCTGCCCACTGGCTACGAGGTGAGGCAGACGCCAATTTCCACCTTGGCGGGTCTCGTGAGGGACGCAAACAAGATCGGTGCGTCCCTCTTGGCGCCCTGGCAGAAGTTAGAGGCAACGGCAGTATTTTTGCTGCCACGCCTCGACTTCATTATGCAGGGCGCCCATGTGGAGAAGGAGTGCTTGACCGCGGCAGATAAGGCAGTCAAACGCCTAGCTAGGCAATGGCTAAGTGTCCCTCAGCGAGCGAGCGCCGAAGTCATCGCCCTCCCCCCGTCACAAGGGGGAGCAGGCCTGGTGCCGCTCGGTGACCTGTACGACCTGCTGTATGCGTGTGACGCCGCGGTGAGTCAGCTCGCTATGGGCACCCTGAGGGAGACTGTAACCCGGAGGTTGCGCAAGCCGGCCAGTAATACTGACTTGGCCCGCTACCTCACGGGGGATCTGGACATGCTGTGATCGAGCACTCGTTCCTCATATTGGGCCAGAGTCCGAGCTGCAACCCTGCGGTGTAAAGCCAAGATAGGGTTGCGGTGGATCTGGTCCGACGAGACCAACTGCCTAAAAGTGGCCAGTGGAGCCGCGGTTGTCGGCCCGGCACGCCGACAGTACATCGTCGGCATTTTGCGCCGCAGTTTGTTCAGACACTATGCGGGATCGCTCCTTGCCAAACTAGACCAAGGCAAGGCTTTCGAGGCACTCCTCCTACTTTCTCCGGAGTGGCAGGAACATCCGCTTTTGCGACTGGAGGTTCATCCATCGTGCGCGCCTAGTGTTGTCAACGCAGCAATGCGCTGGATTGTTGGGGGGGATAGCGCTGATATGCAGAGGAGACAAACTCTTCGAGCTCAAAATGCAGCCCCAAATATCTCAATTAAGCAAAACCAATTTTTGAACAAATTTCTAAAAAAACTATACCTGAGGTACTACCCCCGATTCAGGCCCACTCGTATCTCTTTCTTTGGATGTTTAAACCACACTAAGCCATCCAATACACTAGAAGGATGAGTTTCCCGCGTTATACCAGACGACGCTGGACCAGCCGCCGCCCACCTTTTTTCAAATTGTGGCAATTACTTATAACCCAGGACGGTCTACTTTGATTGCGAGTTGGTTGTCGCCACCTAGCGGTCGCCTGCCATAAGCTTCGGGCGACATATTCACGTTTCGGGACTCTAAAGCGCCTTAGTACTAATGTTTTTGATTCATATTGAATGATTATTATTAAGAAAAATTAAAAAATTTTAAATTAAATACAAAAATTTGTAATTTATATTTTTAATTGATATTTATATTTCATATTTCGTATAAATTTATATTATTAATCGATGAATTTTATGTAATAAATAGAAATAAAATAACCAATTTCAAATTACTATACAAACTTTATTTATCATTTATATTTACAATTGATTTATATAACTTTGAGTTCTATATGCCATTCTAGTGTGCCAGAACCCCCCTACTTTCTGGCACAGTGTGCTTGAATCCCCCTACTTTCTAGCACATCGTGTGCCAGAACCCCCCTACTTTCTAGCACAGTGTGCTTGAATCCCCACAGTTTTTAGCACGCCGTTGGTCCGAAATTCCTGCTGTTTCTAGCAGTGTGCTTGAACCCCCACAGTTTCTAGCACAATATATGTGCTTGAATCCCCACAGTTTCTAGCACACCGCGAAAGCGTGACGTCAGCGTGCAGGTTCTGTCAGGCAGCGCTCGCGAGCCATGCGCTCGGCTGTCTCTCTCTTTGTCACACGCACATGCTCGCGTATTCTTAATTATGATATATAAAGCGCGTATATCTGTTGATTTACATGGCTAAATGTAATACTAAGTATAGTATTGTATAAAATGCAATTTAAAATTTTATACAGATTAATTTTATATTATATAAAGATTAATTATAATCTATTAATTATTAATTATTATTAATCTAAGGAATTCATCATATTTTATCTTTTTTTATGTTTTCCTTCTAAACTAATAAATAAAATCGTATTAATTATTATTATAAAATAATAATAAATTTAACGAAGAATAAAAATTAACTTTTTTTTTTCTTGCAACCAAAGTATAAAAATAATAAGATATACTTTGATGAAAGAATATACATATACATACATATATGTATAGATATACATACACATACATATATATAGATATATATATGTATGTATATATATTCTTTACACGCTTCAACTGCGGATCAGGTTTATACAAGTTTTTTCACATCACCGCTAATGGGATTGTACTGGATTATGCGATCATGCAAAATCAAACAGTAAGCTGATGTGTTTTCCGGAAAGTTATCTCGTGATTCGAACTCTAAACGTACGTCGACGGGTGCATTTTTCAATACTTCATTTTGTTTAGAACAATCGATGACATAGAGAGGACAGTGAGTGATAAATTCTTTCTTTTTCAAAATAGGTTCAGCATTTTTCTCATAGTATGCACTTTGGAAATTTGCATACATATCATACAAAATTGCGTATTGTTCACGATTTATATCGAGATTCAGATTACTGTATGGATAGTACTGCGAATTTAGAAAAAGTTTTACATTACTTAGATTACAGTGATCGAAGCGACTGGCGTTGACTGTTTTAGAATTTTTTCTATTCGTTTGAAAAGCTAAAACAATGAATCGTGGTTTTTCCAACTGAGTTGATGTCTTAACTGTCCAAACATGTTTAGTTGAACTTGGCAGTACTGGATACTCATATAACTGCCAACTTCTGAAGCTCATGCTAATAGGTTTATTCTTCGCTATGTAATTTAACAGACGAATTTTATAGGCATTGGATGCAACGACATAGGGCATCAACCACTCAATTCTCGTTAATTCAATCTTGAATTCTTCATAAATTGCCGCATTATTTTCATCTCGTGCTCCAGATTGAATAACCGCATTCAAATCATTTCTCGATCTGATTAGTATGAGTTCGTGCTTGACATTAACTATGACTTTTCGATAATCTTCGGCAAATCCAAGGATCATACTCAATGGAATGGCAACGTCGTAATAGCCTTGATTGTTTGTTAAATTTTGAGTTTCAGTAACATCGAGCCAACCAGCATTTTCTGCAAGAACGCTCTGACTCGGATGAAGTGATAGCCATCCTTTTATAAGAGTTGTTAAGCCAACATTTTTGCATTTATCAATTTCTACAGCATTAATTTCATAGTGAATTTCCTCAAACATTTGACAGAATGCATTGTTTACGAGCGTCGTATGTGTTACAGCAGTCCCATCAAACTTTGTAAGTCTACCACAAATATGTAACAGACTTCGCGATGGAAGAAGGTACAAATTTTGATGTTGAATGGCAATTCGAATCTCATCGCTGTTATTGTACGAAGTAGCAGTATAAGGTTGATGTGGATGTAGTTCATAGTGAGCCAGAGACTCATCGAAATTCACAGGAGACTGTATATTTAGAATATCGTCCATGATGTTTCTTTTTATCTTTTTTCTTCGTGAAACAACAAAAGAATATGCAAATTACTTTCCACCGAGATTGCCAATGACTCTCAGGTTTAGACTTTTTAGAAACTGAATGTTTCGCCGTGTTAACGCTTTGGATGTACGTTGATGACTGATCGGTCGACTGCATATCGGCTTGCTTATATAGCCTCTACCAACTTTGTTATTGTAGACGATTCCCATCGTTATATTTGTTTAAGATGCAATCTGACAGTAACTATTTCTCCGCGAAAATTCACCAAATTTCCGTCTTGATCAACTATGCGTAATTGTAGTAGAGTTATGCTTCGAACGGTGACTGGAAGGTAAATGACCTGCGATGGTGCTTCAATGATCTTATATCCCGGCGGTACTGTGGGAAAGAACTCGTGTATTGTATGATCAAGGCGTCCGTTGATGTAGGCTCCTGATGTAATATTACACTGTACTCGAAGAGTGTTAATCTTGAGAATCGATACAGGTAAGTCTGAGCTATGTGTTATATTTGCTGAAAGCAGTCTACGAGTGAAACCGAGTAATGGAGCAATAGAATCCGGCGGTTGAAAATCAATGTTGTGACTGCATTTGATAATGCTACGCAGTGTATTATTATTGGGTCTCAAACTGAATGAAACACCTTTATGAAGGAGTGCCTGATGAACATAAGTATCTATATCCTCGATTTCATAACTACCTGTAGGTAAAACAATTATTTCCTCGCCAACGTATAACTTATTAGCACCTGTATCAATATTAGGTATCGAATTGAAGGTTAAGAGTTCGACTAAGCCAAGAACGTAATTTTTATATGGCGATAGTTCAATTGGAGGAAAAAATTCGGCTTTCAGAACAGATGATGTATCTGATAGAGTCAATGTCAGTGAGCTTTCCATGATAGCTTGCAATGAAATGACTAAATTCTTCATTGTTCACACTTTATATAGTCTTTTGGACAAAAAATTTGAGACAAAGATGTCCACAGTTGAAGGTATTATAATCTTGATATCTTTCGTGATTATACTTGATTTCATCAACTTGTAAGTACATTAATAAATCAATAGGTGGTTGAAGATCTCCAAAACTATCAAAGTAAACTACATCATTCCCTTGCTTACGATACGCCACCCAATATGTTCCTGGACCATCAGCATCATCAAGATTTACTACAGCTGATTCTCGATAATGCGGTCTACCAGTAGGTAACGCATTTCTCATAAATACTCCTCAAAAGTAAGGAATTTTTAACTTCTTAGCATATTTTAGTATATCAATATCAGTGAGGGCTCGATTTGGTAACTTTACTTCAAAGATGCTTTTTTTTGATATTACTTAATCCGCTTCCTCGATAAGACTTCAAACGAAGACCTAATCCTTTCTTGTAAGGTTTTAAAAATAAACCTTTACCAAAGGAAAGCTCTTCCATCTTTTTATTGTGTCTTCGGGCTTCTTCCAACTGTAGTTTTGCAGCACTGGCATCATTTATTGTCTTAGCAATACCTGCTGCACCACCAGCAAGTGCGCCAGCGGCACTTAAGCCAACAAAAATTGGCACTACAAAAGGTAGAAACCCTCCTACTTTCGAAGAAACCGGTAAAATTCGTGGGATGATTACATTGTTTTTTCCACCAACCTCTTTAACCGCATTGCGAGCACCTTTCAAGGCTGAAAGAATAACTTTATGGGAATTATTAGAGGAAACTAGAGAATTAGATGCAGCCTTGATAATTTTACTGAGATGTGTTGATGATGATGATCTCTTTGTTCTTTTTCTCACACCCATCCCAAGTTTAGACTTTAATTTTATGATATTTGATACGGAGTAAGCTGCTACCTTTTCACCAATGTTAGCGTCTTTCGCTAAGACTCTCTTCCAAGCTTGATTAGCTAAAACTTTATCGGCAGCTTTTCGAGCCTCGATGTTTTCACGATTCTGCGAATAAGCTATGTCGTGTTCTTTGCAAGCTCTATCGAGATGGTTTATTCCGGGATCTCCTCGAGTTAAGCGTTTATTTAATTTAGTACCAGGTCCGCAATACTGATATCCGGGTAAATGAAGTTCGATGTAATTTTATATTGTAAAATTTTTTAATTTTTTAATTTTATAATTTTTAATTCAATAAAATTGAACTAAAATATAAATTAATTATATTTATTTTTTTTGCTTAAGAATGCGACTATTTAATTGTAGTGTATGTGTGCGAGATAGTATGAAGTATGAATGAGTTTATATGAAGTTTATATGAAGTATATATGGAGTATATATGAAGTATATATGGAGTATGAATGAGCTTATATGGAGTATGTTTTCCCCTATGATTATGTCAGCTCTTTTGGCAAACTTAAAGAAGAGAATTTACCCTCTAAAGAATCATTCTACAGCAAATTGTATGAGTGCGATATTACCGACGAGGAATATGAGCACGCGAGAAATGTGTGGAGTATGCTAAATATGAAAACACTCGGTGAATATTCAGATATTTATCTGAAAACTGACGTGCTTCTTTTAGTAGATGTATTTGAAAATTTCAGAACAACGTGTATAAATGCATATATGGATTAGATCCTGCGAATTATTACACCACTCCTGGATTAACATGGGATGCTATGTTAAAATATACAGGTATTCAGCTTGAACTTTTAACAGATATTGACATGTTGTTGTTTATTGTAAGAGGTATTAGAGGTGGAGTAAGTCAATGCTCCAATCGATATGCGAAAGCCAACAACAAATACATGAAGGAGGGTTACAATCCTCATGAAGAAGAGAAGTACTTGATGTACTTTGACGTCAATAACATGTATGGATGGGCGATGACACAATGTTTACCTCAAGGAGAGTTCAAGTGGGTTGAAAATGTTGATCAAATAGATTTTTTCAACATTCCAGACGATCATATACATGAATACATTCTAGAAGTTGATCTAGAGTATCCTGATAGTCTCCACGATGAGCATAAAGATTTTCCCTTTTGTCCACAGCATATGGCTCCTTCGACCTCGAAACAGAAGAAGCTTTTAACTACGCTCTATAACAAAGAACGATATGTCATACATTACAGAGCTCTCAAACAAGCTATCACGCATGGACTTGTTTTGAAAAAAGTCCACAGAGTTCTGATGTTCAAGCAAAGTGCCTGGTTAAAGTCTTATGTCGATTTGAATACCAAGAAAAGAAAGCAAGCTACTAATGAATTTGAAAAACTTTTTTTTAAACTACTCATCAATGCTGTGTACGGTAAAACAATGGAGAATGAGCGTAAACGTGTCGATGTAAAGTTAGTGAAGAACTGGAATGGCCGATATGGAGCTAAGGCATTGATTGCGAGACCTGATTTTTATAGCCGATCAATATTTGATGAAAATCTCGTAGCTGTGCAGCTTGCTCGAACAGAAATTTCAGTGAAGAAACCGATATATGTCGGATTATCTGTACTTGATATATCCAAAACCCTCATTTATGATTTCCATTATGGATATATGAGAAAGGTAGTCGGTGACAAGTGTAAAATTTTATATACTGACACAGACAGCTTAATCTATGAAATTCAAGGCTTTAACATATATGAAATCATGAAAAGAGACATTGAAAAATTTGATACGTCATATTATCCTGATAATAATGTATTCGGTTTACCACGCAAGAACAAAAAAGTAATTGGAATTATGAAAGATGAGTGTAACGGAAAGATAATGAAAGAATTCGTGGGTCTTCGCAGTAAAATGTATGCATTTGAGATAGAAGGCGGAAAAACTATCAAGAAAGCCAAAGGGGTTAAAGCTAAAGTGGTACAGTCTACGATTCGTTTTGAAGATTACCGCGAGTGTTTGTTCAATAAAAAAACTCTATCTCGTGAGCAAAATAATATATGTTCAAGACTACACAACGTCACTACCGAAAAACAAGTAAAAATGGCCTTAAATCCATTTGATGACAAGCGATATCTTGTTGCAAACTGTACGGACACGCTTCCTTGGGGGCACTTTAGTATAATGGATGATGAACAGTTGCTACAAGTTTTACAAGATGTGGAGCAGGGAGAAGCCTACGAGGTGGAGGGGCACTTGCTACATAAGGAGGCTCAACAGAGAGCTGAGCATATTCGTCCAGTTGCCGAGCTAGAGGAAGGACAGCCTCCAAACAAGAGACCAAGAGTCTAATCCATTAGTTGAAATTATTAAAGTAAGATCTTTATCTTATCTCTCTCTCTCTCTCTCTCTCTCTCTCGATTTCTCTCTCTTAAAAAAATTGCTTTTTTTCTTCTCAGACTGGAAAAACTTAATAAAATTTGCAACCAAACGTTCCTTCCGAGGAAACGTATGGATGAGTTGGAGGCAGACAAGGTCTATATGGTTTCTTCAATAAAGGCCATCACAACAAGATTTGGTCTTCGATTTGTGGTCATACTCAATGCAGAGTTCCAAGTATTCCTACCAGAGCGAGTAGCGAAAGCTCTAGAAAAAAATGAGCGCTTAGTGGAAGAAATGGAGGAGAAGGCTAATAAATATGATTTAGGGCTCAAATACTATGGCAATAATAAGTTTGAATTTTGTTAATGCTAAAAAGAAAAAAAAATGTAAATAATGCAAATATAATTAATTAATGTATTTATTGAAAAAAAAAAATAAATGAAAAAAATAAAGAGAAAGTTCGAAGAGGAGAAAAAACAAATGGTGATTTACCGGTTGTTCTCCACAGATGTGGGCGTAGGTGGGGCCCCCACCACTTTCTCTTTATTTATGTTTGATACTTTTTTTACATCATTGATTTATCTATCCACGTGTTGTGGGAATCATCGAAACCCAACCATTTAACATATATTTTATCACCGCGTTTCTTAATAACTTTTTCCACGAGATAAATGTCTGGATACTGCACTTTAGAGAGTTCCTCTTTGTAGAAACTACCGCTCACAGGTTGATCCTTGTAGTCCTTCAAATGGTAAGTAATTGGATTCGTTTTGGATACTTTAACAATCGCGAAGATCTCCGTTGACCAGTTAGCCGTATATCCTTTTTCAAAGTTCTGTTTAATCTTACTTACGCGTACTTTATCATTCAACTTAAATTTCGGCTTTTTATTATGAATCGGTACTTTGGAAGAGAATCGTTTGAGAATTGCGGCTTCATTCGCATCTGTAACATCCTTTGGCTTTACACCTATAGTTCTATGTTTAGTTTTTAAGTTAGTTTAGTTCTAAGCTATTTAACTTCGTATCTATTTGATCTCTATGAGCCTCTAAATTGATATAATCACTTCTTAATCTGGATGTGATATCTTGCATTTTACTGATTTTAATTCTAATTACACTATGGAGAGTACCTAGATTTACAGCATCATTCAATTGGATAGGTGGAGCAAGACTACAAAGTCGCTTGTTCTCCAAGTCATACTGACCATCGGCAGTGATTTTAAAACCTATGCCTGGAGGACCACGACTACCTACACTTTTCTTCTTCAGATTACGTCCGAATACGTCAACGCTCATGATGGAAATGAATGAATTACGTATACAACTCAATATATATAACCAGCTTCGCGCAGTTCCTCTACAATTGAATGAATCTCATTGGTATGATTGGGATGACCGGCTGATGTCTCAGACAACAGAAGACGTAGTCTGTCTACTAGTTCATTCGGATCATCCCAATAGATATAATCCATTCTCATATCTCGTTTTGCAATTTTGAATGGGGGTATTTTTTTTCTTTCTTCTTTTAATTCACCCCCTGCTTTGGATGAGGATAATTTTCGCTTTACTGATGTTTTTAATGGTGGTGTAAAGAGAGGAAGAATAAATCGGTATACTTTTTACTATTATGCACGCGAATTGATTCATCAGATCTAAATTGTTTTTATGAGCGCAGGATAATTCGAGAATCTCTTTATAATTTTCTAAATCAATAGCTGTAATTAACTGTCTATTAGGATATTTAGATATCACTAAGTCTAGTAATCCTTGAGTTTTCGCGAATTTTTTATTATTATTTAATATGATATGAGTATCATTGAAAAAGGATCTGTGAATGTCCAATCATGTATCCATCATTTTCCTGACGTACTCCATAAATTTTATCCAGATTTTTGTTGTATCTGGAATCGAGCATCAGTGCATGGTTTGTATTTGAGGTTGTAGCTTCGTCGTCTTCATCAGCGGTCTCAAGTCAGTTATCTCAGATCCTTTGAGCTGTGATATATTATTATTATCACTCTGAAATGTATATGTATCATCAAGAGCGCTATTTGATGAAAAAGATTCAAATCGGGGGGGGG
>JACCIE010000248.1:0-35126 GCA_018906755.1 Sycophaga agraensis
ATTATAGTTGAATATAGTTTTAATGCAGCTACAACTTCGTATTAACAACCAAATATTTATAATAAACAGCCCAATAATCAAACTTCAATTGAAACAAATATTTTATCGATGCTTCCGTGGGTATTAAAAAGTACAATGACGAGGTTTTTAAACTGTACTGTAATAAAATGTAATTCTGAATATTTTTTGTAAATCGATTTCCTATTTGGAAACGATTCTACTCTAAGATTTTGCAATTATCTGAGATGTCTGTGTAAAAAAATTGCGACAGTGTTTCATCATTCACCATTTTTTAAAACAGTGACGTGCGCCATGTCAAGGTTTCTATTTTATACGTATTTGCATTAATTTAAACGGTATTTTCATTTTTGACTTTTAATAAAGCAATTGCACGAATCTCACAGTGATTCTTTGCTATATTCGAAAAAAATTTGTCGAGAAACAGCAATTATTAAAAGTTTATTTTTATATTTTCGTTATAGAATATTATCTATGCCTGCGTTTCTCAACCAATTTTTTTCGAGTCTAATACCATATCGTATAGTCGATCCTATCGCAGCGACAGTTAATGATGAAAATGCGCAGGATCAATAACAAAATACTGTTGATGTAAAAGATACCGAAGAAAAGAATCTCATTTGAGCACGTGATTTCATCGTGCAAAGTGTACACAAAGTGGCGTTCAACCGAGTACACCCCATTTATTGTTACACTCGTAATTGAAAAATTAAGAACAAAAACAAAATGAATTACTATAAGCAAGTAAAATGTACGATTTAAGGATGAATATAAAGAATTGTTAAGCTATGCCGCTGTGCGTGCGCTAAAATGAAGTATCCTTTTTATCTCTTTAATTATTAAAAAAACGAATATAAGAATAACTAATTTAATAAGCATAGGATGCAATCAAAGACAAACGTTATGTTTCAAGTTTGTATGCACAGCGAGATGAGCAAGGAGGGAATCGAAAACCCGGCAGTATTGTTTTTGCAATGTAAGATTTTTATGGAGCTCGAGATGGATTATTCAATTTCGTACCTGACTCATATAAGTTCTAATTATAATTTTAAGCTACTTTATATGGCAAGACGATAAGTTTAAGCTTACAGCATATTAAAACATACTGGCAATCCTAATTTCGAGCGGACATCGCGGACAACTCGAACCTATAATACTGTAGCCCTCGTAATGATGTTTAAATTCGAGAATCAGTTGGGTCCCACAATGCGTCAGTCTCGAGTGTCTCGGCCAATAACTACCTGCTGGATTGAGACATTCGCCTCCTGACCACTCGTTGTCTTCACCGAGAGTGCAAATAAGTGCAAGAGTAACAACATGAAATCGAACATAAAATAGTTTCTATGTATGTTGAAGTCTGTATATGGAAATAGGCATGAGGCGCAATTACATTGTTGGCGAGATGATTGAACGAAAGAAAAAAATGTTCCCACGATGAGGTGGCAATATCAATAAATGTTAATAACATTCGACTTCGCTTGTTTGTCTTAATTTCATTCTACCCGTTTTAAAAGGTAATAAACATAACATAAGATATTCCGTAAGTCCTTATACGACTAACATTTGAAATAATGATTATATTTCCAATGCCTACACTATCTCCGTTATAATGAATGCAACTGCAGTCGATCAAATGTATTAAGTAATTTAATTTATAATTTTTAAGAAACAGTAAAATTAATAATTTAAAAATTGAGAAAAGTAGAGTTTGCCACTATAAGGTATTTACAATATTTTGTAACAATAATTAAAAAAATATAATAAAAATTGCTAATAAATATACTAATTTTTACTGTACTTTTTTAATGTTACTAGAAAAAATTGTAAAATATTTAGCTTCATTTTTCTTCAATTTTCTAATTTATATATTAGCAACTGTGTAATAATTACACATTTTTCAAGGATTTTAAATAACAATATTAAATCGCCTGAAAGTTTTTCGAAGATTATTATATGTATTACCTCAAATGAATAACAATTATTCCAGTCAAAATATTTACTTTCTATCCCTAAACCTTTTTTAATGATCATTCTGTTCTCGATAAATGCCTTGTGCTCTATACGTGAAGAAATATTTTCATCTCGGTTTTCATTAGAAGTGAGTCCCATCTAATAATACCATCATCTAATAATATTTAATTCTCGATTTAACTTTTTGGTATTGCTGCATGCAGAAGATTTATAATAGGCGGTCGAACCGTTTTTTTACCAATCATATCATTCATAATAAGTAATGAATAATGAACTTCAATGAATATGCAAAATATATCTCGTTAAAATTAATCAATTATCTTTAAGATTCGTAATTAATTTCTCTTTCAAATGTTACTTTTAATTAGCTTTACTTCCGAGTTTACTTCAATAACGTGTTATTTTTTTTATAACCTACGATATTCAATATTTATTTATCCATTATTTATAATTTAAGATATAGATTTAAAATTTAATTTACGAAGATTTAAAATTTTTATTTATTTTATTGTTGAGATATTCTGGGTGACGAGGTAGGTGTCACTATATTTGTTGTACTAAGGAGTATTTAAGGCGATAAAAAATAAAATATTAATGTTCTTCGAAAAGTTTTAAAGAAAATTTAAAGCTTCATTTCATTACATATACTTTAATACAAAATAATACTATTCTAAGTAATAATTATATAAGGATTTACTTTTAGCTTAGTTAATTATAAAAATAATTATTTAAATAATAAACATGTTCAATAAAATATATGTATAACTTTAATTACAAAACGGTCATTGTCAAGTTTTTATGATATGTATGAAGTATTATAGAATCATATTTCGTGAATACGATCGCGATGCTTATCTTAACCTCACATATATGTGTTAAGGTTTAGATGGAGCTCAGATTGAGCTAGCTCCGCGCTCTTGAATCATTGCATTTGTCGACTTCCTCTCGTAGACATCACATCTATTCAAACCAGTTCTGCTTCAACTTTTATTAATTTTAGTTTGTCCAGCAACCAGTGTTTAGTACTAAAGTGTAAGGATATAATACAATTTGTATTAAAAATATAGTGCAGAAGTGTAAAAGTGTTTAAATTTTATCTCTTTTTTTGCTTATTTAGCAACGTTCAATTGTGTGTCTTCGCTCCCTTTCGTCTTAAAAGCATAATAAGGTAAATTTTTTGCTTTATTTTATAAAAAAGTATTAAAATAAAATAATATTCTTATCTCAATTATTTCAGTATGTATGTAATATTTATTCGGTATTAATTTTATTTTCGTGAATAAAAGGTACCATTGTATTGTTCTGTAATGAAAGAGTATTTTATTAATTTTATTTACATTTAGTTACATTGTTTACGCTTGAGTGAATTATAATTGCGCTTCCTATATTTGTAAATATTACCTGTAATGAAAGAGAAACGACAATTAAGTGCAATATTCACTTTACACTTCTTTCTATCGCGATAACTCTTACTTTTCTAGTCATCCCTTATATTACCACGCGTTAGGCGATTGTCATTTCATATATACAAAAGGCGCATAATTCAAGTAATTTAATAAAAGAATACATTATTTTATTACATTCCTAAGATGCAATAACAATTGTAATAAAGTAATAATATATTCATAATATAACAGTGTATAATATAAGTTAAAAAATCCTGAATATATTAATTAATTATTAATCAATCATTAACAAAGTTTCTATGAATATTTTTGAATGTTGATATCACTGAGTTATGTTTGAGTAAATAGTTTAATACATTTTGTTTATTATAATTTTTATAAGATTAAGTTCAAAAAGTGATTTAACTAAAATTTTCTTATTGTGATATGTACGCTAGGACAGATTATTATGATGCTGCAAACTTACATATTGCTTGATAAAATATTAAATTTTTAGTTTCTTCAATACATTATATTTGAAATGAAATTTCCTTATTACCTAAAATTAATTATTTTTTATCACTTATGTGTTCATTCAAAATATAGTTAGAATATATTTTTTGTGTCTTTGTATTAATACTGTAACGGTCGATTGGTAACTGCGTATAACCCGAACCGGAGAGGTAGGCTGAAAGTATTGCCCCGCACTCCGAGTATATGAAATTCGTAAATAGTGAGGAGCAAGACGAGACAGAAAGATCACAGGTATTGGGGGAGAAGGTCTACCTCGCTGCGGACGCGACGAACTAGAACTGCGCCGCGAATGTGTATATCTAGCGGAAAAGAATAAAGTGATTGTACTATTTTATGTTAAACGAGTGAAGACATTATTATTACCCCTTCCAGATTCTAGTGAGAACCACGCATACTTTTACAATACAAATTCTTATACTATTAATTTATATCAAGTTTGTGAAATGTAATCTATTTACTACTACTTCTACGTCGACTTCTACCCTTAATTCTACCTTCTCTGATTTCATATTAAAATGATGTATGTCATTGTTAAGCATAACAACATTAGATAAACTTATGTGTAATAATTAGAAGCAATCACAACAAGTGCAAAAAAGCTATTTATGTGTTTGTAACCTTATAAAAAAAGGCTTGGAGGAGGCAGCGGCGCGCGTCCCCGCTCGTGGACCGAGCGCGTGAGTGCGGTGAGTGCGTCGGCGGCGGGTGGGGGGGGGTCGAACTCTCGACAGGAGCTGGAGACCGGGGAGTGGCGAGGAGACTGAAGCACCAGGTTGCGATCGAAGTAGATACTTTATTGAATCTCGACTGCGTGTATCGTCGGGAGAGAAGAGGCGGCGCTCCGACGTGTCGTTCGAGCGCGAAGTTGACAGACTAGCCGCCCGCGTTACAATCCGCCTGTTTGCTTTACAATCAACTCCCCTGCGTTGCAATCCTCTTACTATTTATAGCTGCTTCCCGTCGCTTTTCCCCACCTGCGGTCTGCCGAATTCCCCGTATCCCTGCGTTTGGGGTTGCTGATCTTGCGTCTGCTCCGGGCGCCTTCCAGTTGCCAGGCCGCGTTGGCCCGGGGCCTCGAGTTTTCGTCGATCGGCGGATACCCGAGCTGCCGATTTCGCGGCTTAGCTCCGAGCTTCCGGTCGCTTTGGCCCGGCTGCTTGCGGGTCCCGCCGCTTTTCCCCGATCAGCGGATATCGGATCGGCTGCCTTCGCTTCTCCGCCGAGGCTCGGCCGAAGGTGACCCCGCGCTACGAGTACGGGGCTCCCGAATTCCCCGCGACAGCGGATACCGGAGCCGCTGCCTTTGCGGATCCGTTGCGTATCGCGCCGAAGGTGTGTACGTAACACGTCCGCGGGGCCGCGAGCCGTCGTCCCGACGGCTGAGCTAGTTCGCCTCTCCTCCCCGTTTACATGTGGTTTACAAAGGTTTTTTTTTCTAACATTTCATAATATTGGATGCATGTCGCGCAACATAGCTTAATGCGGCGGAAGTTGCTCTTGGATCTTTTCCCATTAATTTAGGATTTTCCCGGTTTTTCCCTTCGGATGTTTGTGTTTGTTTGAGGCAGAGTTTTTTTTTCTTTAATTGTGACCCTATCTGGCGAGGTCACGCGATACAGCTGGTGCTGAGTGTAGCTGCGTCGGCTTGCGATGTGCAACTCGATACTCCCGCGAGCGCGTGGCCTGTGTCGGAGATATTCGACTCATCTCCCTAGGCCTTGTCTTCGCTCGTACCGGGGATTCATGGTTGCAACTCTTTATTGCAGTTCGCGGCTCTTGTGCATTTGCCTGTCCGCTTTTTTGCCGACTGTATGAGACGCTCTTCCGCGTCCGATGATTCGTGCTCCTTATTTTTCCTTTTATCTTGGCTCGACTTCCGTGTTGATGCTTGAGTTATCTCATCTTGATGTGCGTATCCGCAGCTTTTGTTTGCATCCCGAAAGTTTCCTTGAGCCCCAGGCTCGATCTGATTCTAGGGATTTTGGGCCCCGTCTCTTTCTTGATAAGGTTATGTATTCGTCCTCCGGCGTCTTGCGCCCTTTGATTTTTTTCTGCTACTTGTACCTTTTCTTATTGCTCTGCCTCTTTAGGAACAGCTTCCTCCTCTCTCTGCCTCAATGTGTACGTGAGTTTGTTATTTGATTATCATTTATTTCTTTATAACCTGTTAGTTTTCGCGCTTTCCCTTCGTTATTTTCATCTGCAACTTCCGACGTATTTTGCGCCCCCTTTCTCCGACATGTTTCAATATATTATGTTAACAATACATTTATCTCTTTTTTTTTCTCTTTTTCTATTATACATATATTTTTTGTTTATTATATATATTTTTGTTAAATCGTGTTTTTTTTTCGTTTCTCTCTTTTTCTTTGGTTACAATTGTAGTTAATGAACTTTCTTTTCGCTGCGTCCGTCACTATTGCGATCGTACCTCTATTATTATTATTGTTATTATTTTTCGAGTCGTTTTTAGCATCTGATTCCTCCTTCCAAGGTATTGTCCGGTTGCCCCTGTTTCGCATTTTTTCTAAGGGGTCTTCTCCATTCTTTTTCGTTTCTTGAGTACTGGCGCTCGCATCATATTTTTCTCCCAATCGATGACCATGGCTGTTTGCGTTTTTTCGTTGGCTGTAATAATTCCATATATTAATCTTGTCCCCATTTATTTCCATAAGAGAATCAAGTTTCTCTCTATTCGCGTCTCTATTTATTCGTTTTTCTTTTTATATGTTTAGGTTCTAGTTATTTCATATTTATATTAATTTCATGTCTTGATTCTCTCGCGTTTTTTTGTTTCCATTTTTTTTTTGCTTTGTATATTTTAAGCTCCACCCTTTCCCAATCTTAGCTATTCGTTGAACTTGTCACCTTTGGCGCTCCTTGCATCAGCACTTACGCTTCCTTTTACTATAAAAAAATCCGCATGGTTATGACAGCCGATTGCCGAGGCTGCAGTCCCTGCTATTCCTGTGGACATCTAGCTTAGATTAGTAGCCCCCCCGTCCCCCTGTTCGAGGAAGCTCTACGGCCGGCGTCTTTCTCTGCGTATTTTTCTTTTTTCTTGTAGGGATGCCAGCATTTTTCGAAAATGCGTTTTTTTCTTTTGTTTCCATTTTTCTTCTCTGTTCTTATCTGCGATGTTTTTTTTTTCGAATCGTTATTGATCGCGTCCGCGGGGCCGCGCGATTTTCGTCCGTGCGTTTTTTTTTATTTGACTTGCTTTACGCGGTGGAGGGCGTATGTCCCCTCCACGCGAACCAGGGTGGTTTTTCCCCGGGAGGTCGCGCAACAGTCCTCGTGCGCGGAGCCCAACGCGTCTCGTCACCGACGCTTGAGCTCGTCGCGCTAGGTTCGTGCGTCCGGGCCCTCTGACCTCCCGCTTCCGCCTGAGCTCGCCCGCGGCTTGCCCGGGGCTCGTCTGCCGTACGCTCGGGGCGCCCGATGCGTGCCGGGGGGTCAAGCGACGGCTTGCGCTCGCCCGCCTTTCCTTGGCTTGATTCTCTCTTTCTCCTTTATTATTGTTATATATATATATATATATTTTTTTTTTCCATTTCCATTTTTTTCCTCTTCTCTAGGCCCACTGCTCGCAGTCCTGGCAAGCCATGGGTAGCGCCAGGTCCTGCCGGTGGGCCGGCTCCTCACACCTGAAGCACTCCCCCATTATTCCTTTTGAACGTCTGAAAGAGTTTTGGGCGGCGCATGGCGTGCAGTCGCGATACACCCATAGGGGGCTCCCGCAGTTGACGCAGAAGTCGTAGACTTCTGCGTTCTCGAAACCTTCCCCTCCATAGGTGCACACGAGGAACTCGCCGAAGGTTCGGCTGAGCTCCTCGCGCTCCTTCACTTCTTCCTCGTCAACGAGCTCGTTGACTTCGTCCCTGAGCCAGGGGACCGCCAGGCGTACCCAGAGGGGCTCCGCGTGCTGGTGCGTCTCGTTAGCTCCCACCTCCGGGCGCAGGTGACGTCGAAGCTCTTCCCTCAGCTCCCTCGCTCTCCTGCGGAAGTCGGTGGATTCTCTCCACATGATCCTCGCCAGTGACATCGCCCTCCAGGGTGTCGCCGGGTGACTGATGACCCTTTTTTTCTCGTCCTCCCGCAGGGCGATCCGACTGCCCTCGAATAACACCCACCCGTCGAGTGGAATATCCGAGGGCGCCATTGTTCTTGCTGCGCCTCGCTGTTTCGCCCGGCACTGGCGCTCCCGTTGGCCTCCCCTAGCCCGCTCCCCCACACTGATTTGGTTCAGGGCGGCGATCAGCAAAGCGACAAGCGACTGCATCTTGCGGCTGTATCTGGCTCGTGTTGCCGCGACGTCTTTCTTTATAGCACTCGCCGTGCTAATGCTGCGGATTCCTTTCTTTTCCTCTTCACCCGTGGCCGAGCGTCGCGCCGATCCCGCTCGCCCCGGGTCCCCCGTCGTCCCGGATCGTCTTGCGCGAGCCTCCTACCTCCCTAACGCGCGATCCCCCCCCCCCCCCGCCTTCCTGTTGTCCGGTTACTTGAGGCCTTATCTCGCTTTGCTTGCGGCTTTTCCCATGCCGCGCGATTCCCTTCTCCGCTGGCGGCCCGATCCGATTCGGCCGCTGACTCCGCCTACTCCTGCTTCCGACCGCCGCTTCGTCTCGCGTTGATCGTCCCGCGGCTCGCGCTCTCCTCCCGTTTCTCGGCTAGTCGTCGCCTTCTGCAATCGCTTGCACCGCAGTTCTCGCATTTCTGCTTATAGTATGCGAACTTTCGACATTGCGGTAGTTCGTGTGACTTCTCGTGGCAGAATTCGCATACGGCTCTCTCATTCCTCTCGGATTTCGTCTGCTTAGTCGTCTCGGCGGGGCTCCTATCCCGGTGGGTCCGTCTGCTCCCCTCCGTTGTGTACCGTATCGCCCGCGATAGCGATTCTTTTCCCCGGCTACTAGCGGCCCTGCGCCTAAGTTCGTAAATTAGCCAAAATCCGGCCGCTGTCATGACTGCTACTGCGGCGGTGCCGCTATAGGTGACCACCTCTATGGTGGTTATGTGTTCGTCCGTGCTGATTTTCCGGAATTCCCCTAGTCTCCGGGCTTTCGTAATTATTTCCGAAAGGCGAACGTCCTTTGCCCCTGGTCCAATCAGCGCGTGTCTGCCCATGACGTGTGTGCTGGTTGCTAACGATTCGAGCTCCGCCTTGAGGTGGTCCCGGGTCGCCGCGTTCGCCTCGACTCCTTTCCACAGTTGTGCCATTTCCACCGACTTTCCGAGCCGCAGGCTCGGTCCCTTCCATGTGGCTGTGCTGGTAGCTGATAAATAGACCTCGCCTGCCTCCGCCGTGCACCCCGGTTGGAGCCGCAGAACTCCTGCACCGGCTATCCCCCTTCTTCCTGTTTTGCCCCCGCATGTTGTGGTTAGATTCTCGCTAATTTTTTTTGTGGTTCTCCCCTCTTCTAGGCCGCTTGCCAGTTGCTCCCGCGGCTGCTCGTTTGTATTCAGGCTTTGTAACTTCTCGCGAGTCTCTTCCACCTTCGAGCTTCCCGCGGCGTAGTCTTCATATATGTTCTCCCTCACGCTCTCGCTTGTCGCTCGCGTGTTATCGCTCTCGGTTTCGCGGTTCATTGCGCCTCGGTGTTTTTTCGTTAATAAAGCCTGGAATGATGTTCTCAGTCCTTTAGGCATTCTAGCTTCCCTATTGTCCGTACCTCCTTCTCTCCTTGAGTCTCTATTGTCTGCCCGGTGGTTTTTTTGACTTATTTTACGTATCTACCTTAGCATCAGCGCCCACAGTGTGATCCATTGGGCCATGTTGACTCGTTGGCCTTTGCTGCGCTTCTTGGTGCGTGTCTCGATCTTTTTCCTCTCCTAGTCTCACTGCTCTTGCCGCACAAGGGATGCCAATCTGTTACGTACGCGCTCTGCTCCCTCTTCTGCCAGGGGGATGGTGAAGGCTGGAGGAAGGCAGCGGCGCGCGTCCCCGCTCGTGGACCGAGCGCGTGAGTGCGTGATGAGTGCGTCGGTGGCGGGGGGGTGTCGAACTCTCGACAGGAGCTGGAGACTGGAGGAGTGGCGAGGAGACTGACGCACCAGGTTGCGATCGAAGTAGATACTTTATTGAACCTCGACTGCGTGTATCGTCGGGAGAGAACAGGCGGCGCTCCGACGTATCGTTCGAGCGCGAAGTTGACAGACTAGCCGCCCGCGTTACAATCTGCCTGTTTGCTTTACAATCAACTCCCCTGCGTTGCAATCCTCTTACTATTTATAGCTGCTTCCCGTCGCTTTTCCCCACCTGCGGTCTGCCAAATTCCTCATATGTCTCCGTTTGGAGTTGCTGATCTTGCGTCTGCTCCGGGCGCCTTCCTGTCGCCAGGCCGCGTTGGCCCGGGGCCTCGAGTTTTCGTTGATCGGCGGATACCCGAGCTGCCGATTTCGCGGCTTAGCTCCGAGCTTCCGGTCGCTTTGGCCCGGCTGCTTGCGGGTCCCGCTGCTTTTCCCCGATCAGCGGATATCGGATCTGCTACCTCCGCGGCTCCGTCGAGGCTCGGCCGAAGGTGATCCCGTGCTACGAGTGCGGGGGCTCTCGAGTTCCCCGCGACAGTGGATATCGGAGCCGCTGCCTCCGCGGCTCCGTCGCGGTTCGGCCGAAGGTGACCCCGCGCTATGAGTGCGGGGCTCCCGAATTCTCCGCGACAGCGGATACCGGAGCCGCTGCCTTCGCGGATCCGTTGCGTATCGCGCCGAAGGTGTGTACGCAACACATGTAAGCATTTGTAAATTACATTTAGATTTTTATTTTTGTTTTATTATATAATTAAATGAATTTCTAGTTATAGCAACTTAAAAGTGGCCTGTATATATGCGAGGCGGTCTCAAAATTCCAAATTTTTTTTTTCCAAGAGCTCAATATTTTAAAAAAGTCAAAAATCAAAAAATATCATAAGACCAAATTAGCGATTTCCAAATTCTGTAGTCCCTACCGATGACAACAGGTTCATTTTTCCAAAGGCTATAAAATCGAAAAATACTTGTTTCCAAATTGGGTGATTCAGAACGGATAGAAAAAACCATATTTCTGAAATAACATCAATTTTTAGAATTAAAATTATCTTTTTTTGAACATTATGACTTTTGCATAAATTTTTACATTACTATTGTTACGTACGCGCCCGGAGAAGTGGGTGGCGGCGCGCGTCTGTGCGTGAGTGGAAGACGGTGGGAGTCGAACTTTCGACAAGGGCTGGAGACTGGAGGAGTAACAAGGAGACTGACTCACAGGTTGCGGTAGACGTACTTGCTTGTACTTTATTAATCAGACTTAGATTGTCGGGAAGAAGAGGCGGCGTCCCGACGTGTGTCGCTCGGACGGACGATAGATGACAAACGACCCACCCCCCCTTTTCGATACCCTCCCTTTTTATAGTTGTTCGGCTTCGCTCCTCCCCACCCGTGGATTCCCGAACTAACCGCTCGCCCGTATGCCTCCGGCTTTGTTGGAGCTGCCGATCTTGCAAATAATCCGCGTGCTCTGCTGTTGTCGATCGCCCGTTGGCTTGAGGCCGCGAGTTTTCGTCGATCGGCGGCTATCTGAGCACGTCTATAGGGCCGCGAGCCGTCGTCCTGACGGCTGACCCAGTCTTGTCGCTTCCTTCTTTCTACATGTGGTTTGAATCATGTTTTTACATTTTTTTTTTCGTAGTATGCTTTTAGCTTACAATTTATAATATTGCATTCACTCCGTACTTACTCGTGTTGGATGCTTCTCTAACATCTCGTCTTTCCTGTTTTTTTTATCTTAGTCCCACCGAAACCTTTTCTAGGTTAGGGGGCTAGTTTGAGAAGTAGCCTCTCCCCCCCTCGTTCGCTTTCCCTCGCTCTTGCATTTTTCCTTGTCGCACAAGTATCGGGTGCATGTGTATCGCAGTATATTCCAGCTGGCAAAGATAAAATTCTTGCGACTCTCCTCTTAGGGTCCGGAAACAGGCGTCCTGCTTGCTGCCCCATTGTAATTTCTTTGCCAGTCCTTTCAGCACATCGGTTAGCGGCTGCGTCCGCTTCGCAAAATCTTTAATGAATCTCCAGCCAGCCTCGCCTCCCATTCCGCTGCCGCGCTTATTGCTTGGTCCAGGTCGGGCGGATTCGTGCCTCGCAAGTATAGATTAAGTGGTGGGATCAGTCTTATCATGAAATTATTGAGGGTTGTGTTCCTGGCCTTGTAGATGTCTTTTTCTGCTGCTGTCGAGCCCCACTCGTTCTCGTATATCGCTATCAGCTGTTGGAGTAGCTGCTGCACCCGTCGGCCGTAATCTACGAGTTTGTTCATTAGACCGTCTAGAATCGCAAAATCGTATCGCGGCCCGAAATGTTCGGCGGTTCTTCGAACGAGATCGCAGAAGATCCGTAACCACTTCGGCCAACCGTCGAACGTTAGGAGGTTAGTGATGGCCTGGACGATGGATAATCCCTGTTGCTCCCCGGGATACCCCTGATCTTGATAACTTCCCTCCCTGATGCCTCCCGGCATTCTTTCGTTTCTCTCAGATATTGCCTCGTAGCTAGCTATATTTGCCCTACCGGACTTTTCCTCCCGGGAATATCTGATTTGCCCCCGCCTGACCTACGCCTCTATATCTAACCTTTCTCGGCTTGTCTGGTGTCGAGGTTCCACCCTCTCCTCTAGCTCCGTCCTCATTGGCTCTAGCTCCATGCGATTTGATCTATCATTGCCCGCATTAGCCGAATGCTCCGTCCGCTCTTTCCCAGTCGTCAGCAGTAATGGCTGAATTGCGCCGGACGTGCAGTAATCCCCCGTCAGGGCCGCTTTCTCTCCTGCTAACTTCAAGTATGATCTGAGCAAGCTTCGGTAGCCAAAGTGTTTTCGCGACCCGTATACCTTTTGGGCGTTACCTCTCCCCCCTTGAATCGACGCAGCGCTTCGTTTAGCGTCTTTCTGTGGGCTACTTGACGCTCCGTTCGTCTTCCTACTGTTAATCTTCCGCTAAAACCCGCTATTGGTATTGAGGCGCGGGGGCCTCCCTCACTATTTTTCTTCGTATCCGTTTCCTATGCCCAGGCGCTCCATGGTTGCTCCCTGAGGCTGCTCGTCTATGTTTAAGTCCTGTAGTTTCTCTCGAGCTTCTTCTACCTTCGAACCTCCTGCGGCGTATTCCTCGTATATGTTCTCCCTATCGCTTTCGTTTGTTGATCACGTGTTATCATTCTCGGTCTCGCGGGTCATTTTTTTGTTAATAAGATCTGAAATGACGTGTTTGGTCCTTTAGGTATTCTAGTATCCCTATTCTTATTGGTGCGCCCTTCCTTCCCTTTACTTTGCTCTCGCATTTCTTCTCCTTTCATCTGGCGGTATTATTTACTTAAGCTATTTGTCTACCATAGCATCAAGGCCCAAAGTACGATCCAAATGAGCATGTTGATCCGTTGACTCGTGCTGTCCCCCTCGGTGCGTCCACAGTTCCAACTCTACTCCTGGTCTCTCCACCCTTGCCGCACAAGGGATGCCAATCTGTTACGTACGCGCCTGGGGGAAGCGTGTTTGGGTGACGGCGCGTGTGTGCGCCTGAGAGGAGGACGGTGGGAGTCGAACTCTCGACAAGGGCTGGAGACTGGAGGACTAACGAGGAGACTGTCTCACAGGTTACGGTAGACGTTGCGACGCGCGGATTATATGTTGAACGCGATCCGGCGTCGAAAATACCAAACGCAAGATGGGTGCGAGTTCTCTGGAGGAGTTTGTTCCAGGCAGCTCGCCTGGATAGTGGTTTGCACCACTCGGGCGCCAGGTGCTTTTGCACCCTCCTCCAGATCACTTACACCACGCGTACCACACTGAACTGATCTGCACTGGCTGTGCTCGCGGAGAGTGAGCATGCAATAATACTGACTAACACTTTATTTTAAGTTACACATAGACGCGAGACGGCAAGACCGCGATATTTCGGAGAGTGAGAAAATGCGCGGGCGCGACGTCGAGAGCGATCGAGAGCGAGCGAGAATAAACGCAAGTACCGTACAGAAGTCAACCTAGATGGTGGAGCTATGATACGCTGGTGTGTCAAGACGGGGCGTGGAGATTGTGGATGGCGGGCCGGCTCTCTCGATGGCTGTCGAAGCCGGCGTCTCAATGTCCGACGACTTGAAGGTGGGAGGCGGGCAGATAAACAAGTCCAGGCTCAATGGACACGTTGTCGAGCGGGCAAGTCGTCGGCTCCGCTACGCACTCCTCGCGACTATGCACTCCTTGACTCGCAGAAATCCGGATACCACGTGTCTATTACGGACCGATGGACCCAGGACGAATGCCTTTCGGTCGAATTTTCGCGCGCGGCCCTCCCGACGGGGTTCACGTGACCTATCGCGCGGCGCTCTCGACTCTCTAACCTTTCGTCTCCTCGACACGTGCGACGTTGCATGACGGTCACTTGCGCGGGCCTTGCGATCGACCGGCTTGTGGCTCATACTCGCGTCACAACGTACTTGCTTGTACTTTATTAATCAGACTTAGATTGTCGGGAAGAAGAGGCGGCGTCCCGACGTGTGTCGCTCGGACGGACGATAGATAACAAACGACCCACACTCCCTTTTCGATATCCTCCCTTTTTATAGTTGCTCGGCTTCGCTCATCCCCGCCCGTGGCTTCCCGAATTCCCCGCTCGCCCGGATGCCTCCGGTTTCGTTGGAGTTGCCGCTTTTGCGAATCCTCCGAGCGCTTTGCTCTTGCCAAGCGCCCGTCGGCTCGAGGCCGCGAGTTTCCGTCGCTCGGCGGCTACCGGAGCTGCCGATGTCGAAGATTATCTCCGAGCTTCCTGTTGCCGTGGCCTGGCCGCCTACGGGGCTCGCCAGTTTCCTTCGATCAGCGGTTAGTGGAGCCGTTATCCCCGAAATCCGGTGCGGCTGCACTGAAGGTGACCCGCACTACGTCCGCGGGACCCCCGGATTCTCTGCGGTAGCCGATATCGGAGCCGCTGCCTTCGCGGCTCCGTCGTGTATCGCTCCGAAGGTGTGTACGTGACACTATATAGTTTAAGGTAAACAAATAAACAATCAGTTGGTAAAACTATTTACTATATAGTTGGTTTAAATTGCTATACTTGTGTATGCGTAACAATTATAATAGCAATAATTAAATAGTGATTGAATTAAATAATAATAATTTAGAATTAGGAAATTATTTATTGGTTGTAAATAATTTTTCTTATAATTGAAGGATTATCACTAGACATAGGTTGAATTTAATTAACATAGAAATTTAATTAACTTGCGAGTTCAACAAAGGAAAGGAATGGGTGACTGATGGGTTTCTTGAAATAAAATCGACACTGTTTCGCATGGCACACTTACTTGCTTCGACATAAAAACCCTCACGGAACAGAGGGAAAAGCGTATCTTTATTAAAAGGAATTTCAATTGAAATACAAAAATAGCGCGAAAACCCGAGCACACTTCCACACACTCAGACACACCTAGAGGCCTCTTTTACCTGACCACACTGAATTTACAAACGCGCAATGGGCCACGTAAGTCTCGATGCACGCTGCTCGCTCGCCGAGTCAACACCTCACCGCGGCGCCGCACCACCTCCTCGTGGCCGAGCCGGGACCGAGGAGCCAGAAGGTGATCCTGGATCGTGCGGAGTGCGCCCCCCGACGTCTCAGGGGAACCGCCACACTCGCCCGGACAACTTGCAGGTGTTGCCGGCTTGCTGGCTCGCCCTGGACGATGCACGGCGATATCACGCTGTGGCCACGTCCCCAACAAAGTTCCTATCCGCCTCGAGGCACGCACGCACCGACGATTTATCCGACCGCCCGTGGGATCGCGACGACGCGATCGATCGCTTCGGCGGCAACACGCGGCGCAACGTCGAGCCGATCTTGACTCGAGTACGGGACCGAACCAGCGAATTCGCCCTGAAAATGACGTATTACCTAAACCCGGCATAAGAACAGCGATTAGACGGCAAACCGACTAGGCGCGCTAATCACGAATGGCGGCAACGCCGGTACGCGCGCCGGCAAGCGCGGGCCCTCGGCCGGCGTGAGAGAGCCAGATGCGCGCGCACCTCCCGGATTACGTCGCAAACGCGAGCGTCGCACGTCACCGCAACGGCAAGTCGGTGCTTTGAACGCCGCACTGCCTTAATAGGTATTTTTTGTATTATAAAATCTAACTTCTTGTATTCAAGAGAATCGTTTCTAAAATTACATTTAAATACAAAATAAAATTATTTAAGTTGAATTCATATGTATCTACAAAGGAAATATTTTCATTAAAGAGAAACAATTTTTTAATCTTAGAAAGTAATTAAATTCATTAAGAAAATTATAATTTTATATCAATTAAATTATTATTTGAAAAACAAAAAATATTTTACTGTTTTATATTAGTATTTAAGCTATAGCAATTGACTTTGTCAAAGAAAAAAAAATTTTTGAATTAAAAACTCAATTTTATATAATTTAATAAATATTTACTTTAATTTTCTAATTTTAAAAAACTACATTATTGTATTTAAAAATGTCATTACTATTAAAAAAATATAATATTATCGAAATTTTATGAAATGTTTTCTAAATATTTACTACTTTTTTTTACTACACTTTTACTACAAATAGTAAATTTTACTTAAATTTAGTATTTGATACTCTAATACACTATTTGCTTAGTTTTAGAAAAAAAATTTATAGTGTATTTGTTGGCAATGTTGTAATTGATTCTTTAATGATAAACTAAATGAAAAATTTTTTCGACTTGTTATATTTTTAATTATTTCTTTTTACTTTTTGTGTCTCCCTTCGTAACGTAAGCGGGACATACTATTATGGTCCTAATTGATGCATTGCACGAGGATAGTGAAGTAAATAATGATGTTTGACTTTTAAAGCACAATTAAAAACTCGTATATATAGACTTAAAAATTTTTGAACTACAATTTCCATACTTTTGATAATTTCATCGGTAATTGTATTCAACATTTCAATGCAAACAATTTTCCTTAAGAACAAGTGAATCCTCCAAACTATATTATCGTAAGAAATAAAATCGCCTATAAAGAAATTAAAAAATCTACTAAGAAACGCATTTCGGAAGTAGATAATGTAACATATGATGATATTATTAATTGCTTTTGCAGAACGGGAGAATTGTTTGAACGTAATAAAGTAAAAAATCCTAACATTTCATTAAATAATACTAAACTGCCGTCGCTTTGCTCAGCGGGAAGGGAGGTTGGGGAAGTGTCAAAATAACTACTACCACTTTTGTTTTAAGTAGTTGGGCGGGAGCACTTTCCGTACAATAATGCTGCACTAGCGCAGAGCTCGCGGCGATCGCGAGTTTACAGGTTTTGGCGGCGCGAGGTTGAGTTTTTTCGGCGGCGCGAGTGTAAGGTTTTTCGGCGGCGCGAGCGTAAGGCCCGCCACCACCGGGATCTCGCCCGGACTTCTCTCCCCCTGTATGCAGACGGGCGCGGAGCGCCGGCAGCGAGGGAACGGGCGTTGATGGCTGAGACAAAATTCTCAACCCGCCCTGGAGATTGTCCGAGAGGTCGTGTCGTGGGTCCTTTTTGCAGACTGGCGCAGGGCGCCGGCAGCGAGGACTAAAGGCGGGGACTTAGCGGGCGCGAACGAATACTTCGTCGCGATCGGTCGCGTTATGGCACTAGTCGAGGCGGCCCCGTGAAGAGTATTGGCGGGGTACCTGGCCGAGTGTCGAACGTCGACTGACTGTGCCCCGCGGTCACCCGTCGCGACCCGCGGCCGCGCCGGGGTCTGGAACAAAGGGCCTCCTAGAGGCGTGTCGATAGCGCAGCAGCGCTATCGCTTCACCGAATTTCGGGCCTTCTTGGATTAGGTCGCGCGTTCGCGACGCAAGGTTCGGGGAAAAAGGCGAGACTTATATTTAATATATACAAGTCCGCGCCTTCTGACAGACCGCGCGGACGTCAATTCCCCCCGGTACAGAACGACTTTTTCCCCGGACTCCTAAAATTAAATCTATTACTAACTAATCCTATCTGAAAGTGCTCCGCGTCATGATTAATTTAAAACAAAAACAATACAATTAACATAAAGAAATACCTTAATACATATAAACCATTAAAAGGAACAAATGATAACCCGAAAAACTTAAACAAAATTACATTACTTACACTAATCGCCAGTTCACTTAATCATTACATTATCCTATATATATATATATATATATATATATATATATATATATAACACAGCAGATACTATAAAATCTAGAACTTACAGACTAAGACATACAAAATCACCTTAATTTAATTCTATGTTTATTGTTCATAGTCATTATTAGTTTAAAATAACTTAACCTAGACGCACTTAACCTACTAAAAATTACGCACAATCACTATATTCTAACCCTATTACTAAAACTTTCGCGCACAGCACAGCGTCTTCAACTCCGCGGCTGCGGAGATGGGGACCTTGTCGATCCCTTTGTATCTGCTTCGGCAGAAACAGGGTCTCCTTCCGTAGACCGGCCCTTAGAGACGTCCATCTCATGGGCCTCCACTGATTCGCTGCTGGCGAATCCCATTCGGATTCCCGCCTGTCCGAGCTCCGTCGAATTTACTCCGTAAACCATACAGATCGTCTCGAGGGCGCGCTTTACTCGCTCGAAATCTCCATGCCTATGGGCCAGCCGGCACATGTCCAAGGCGATCCGCACCCTGGTCTCGCGTCCTCTGCGAGGTCGTTGACGCGGCTTCATCGTCGTCTCCACACTCGTGTAAGTTATTTGCTTGACCGCAAATAATACCGAGTGGGACGGTACCTCTGCACTTTGCTCGCACGTTTGCGCTGTTCGGCTTCTCTCTCTGGGGATTCTCTGGGGATTCTAGGGACGACAACTGGGGGGACTCTGGGGATTCTTCGTCTTGCTCTGGAGACGGCGCTAGACTCACTAAAGCGTCCGTTGACACTTGGTCTAGTGCGAGCGGCGTGTTTACATCTATAGGCCGACGGGTTAGGTTTCCGTGGACTTCGGGCTGCTCGGCGCCCGCCAGTCTCTCTACGTCCGTAGCATTTTCTTGCCGGATAGGCGCTCTTTTTAAGTGCTTCACATGAAGTTTTATGTTACCTTGGCCGGGGCGATCGAGTACATAAACGTCATTGCTGCACTTCTCGAGGACCTTGTACGGCCCTTCCCAGCGTTCGGCGAGATTTGCGTTGAATGCCTCAGCGGCATTAGATTGAGTGAAGTTCTTCATGTAAACCTGGTCTCCTTTTTCCAGCTGATAAGTTCTTTTCGCCGGCGGAATAGCTGTTTGAGCGGCTTGCAGCTGGCGGCCTTGGTCAATGCGTTCCTCTGTCGCCTCGGCATAGGTGAAAATCCATTCGCCCGGCCGAGGCAAGGTGCGCCCGAGAAGCATATGACTGGGTGACTGCCCCGTCATACGGTTGACCCGCCGTCGAGTGGTATATAGAATAGATGGCAGGTGCAAGTCCCATCCGCGCTGATCTTGGCCGTCGATGTTTAAGCGCAGTCCTTTTTTTAGCTCTTGATTTCGCCTCTCGGTTGGATTTGCCTGGGGATGGTAAGCGGCCGTAGTGTGATGTATTACTCCCAAGGTTTGACAATGTCTTTGCCAGGCAGGACCGCGAAACTGGGGGGCCGTTATCCGTGAGTAAAACCCTTGGATAGCCCCAGCGCTTAAACACTTCATTATCCAGTACGGGCGTTATTAATAATTCTGAGCTCGAGACGGCGAACGCTTCAACCCAACGCGACATGAGGTCGGTCGCAACTAAAATAAATCGCTTACCCCGCGATGTTCGGGGATAAGGGCCCATCATGTCTATCGCGACAGTTTCCCAGGGAGCCGTGGGAATTCTTGCGCGTTTCTCGCCCGTTGCGATCGGCCTTGACGCCTTATTCCGCTGGCATACGGCGCAATCAGCGAGAACACGGCGAATATCCGAGCGCATTCGAGGCCAAAAATATTGTTCGCGCGTCGCGCGTAAGGTCTCATCAGTTCCGGGATGTCCGGCGAGTGCGTCATGATGAAAATACCGGATCACCTCCTCCCGGCATTCTTCGGGCACAAGAAGTCGCGGAGGTTTCCCGTGCTCGGTAACATGGTTGGCCCCGTCAATAAATTTTATGGATTGTGCGGGTTGCAAATACCGGTGGATGTCACTTATCTCACTGTTGTCCTCTCCTTGGGTCTGTTTTATTTTATGCACTAATTCACGACTGTCTATTGTTGCGGCGCATATTGATTGTGTATTTATCGTTTCTCTCCGGCGGGAGAAGCGACTCAAATTCCCTTTGCGTGTCCTCGTAGATTTCATTTCCGGGCTGACGAGAGAGAGCGTCGGGAAGCTCGTTTTCCTTTCCGGCTACATGCTCAACATCGAATGTGAAACTACGCAGATAAAGGGCCCAGCGATGAAGCTTGCTTTTTCCATCCTTCATCGAGTCGAGCCAAGTTAACGCTTTATTATTCGTGCGAAGAGTAAACCGCCCGTCCTCTAAGTATGGTCGAAACTTGCGGAGGGCCCATATCACCGCGAGGCACTCTTGCTCGTTGGAAGAATACCACCTTTCTGTTTTCGTTAACTTGGCCGAGGCGTAAGCGATTACGCGCCGTTCTCCTTTTTCATCGAGCTGGTATAGAACCGCGCCCAGTCCGCTTCCTGATGCATCCGTTTGTATTATAAACGGCACGTTAGGTATGGGGCGAGATAGTGCCGGTATTTTGCGGAAAGCACCTTTTATCGCGTCGAAGGCGCTCTGCATTTCAGCGGTCCAGCGCCAACCGCGACTCGGGGATAGGAGCTCCGTGAGCGGTTCGGCTAGTCGAGCAAAATCGGCGACAAATTCTCGCAACCACGTACAAATCCCCAGGAACCGTTGCAATTCTTTTCGATTCGAAGGCGGTTCACTTTCGAGGATTGCTCGCACGTGTTCAGTTTTGGCTTTATTGCCGTCTTGAGTGATTTGAAACCCGAGAAACTCCAACTCCTCGTGGCCAAAGTGGCATTTAGATAAGGAGGCCATTAGTTGGTAAATACGCAGGCATTCGAACACTCGGTGTAAATGCACAACGTGTTCTTCCCACGTCGAGGAATACACCACAAAATCATCGAGATATGACTGCACAAAATCGTTCATGAACCCGCACAAAACCTCTTAAGTGATGAAACTGTTGAAGCACCCGGGAGCGTTTTTCAAGCCAAAGCTCATCACGCGCCATTGGTAAAGGGTGGTAGCGAAATGGTTTTTCCTCGATTACCTCGATATCGTGACTTAAACAAGAGGTTTGGCGCAGCGGTCCCGTATAAAAAATATCTGCGAACTCTCCAAGAAGCTGTTCGAATTCGCGGGCACGCTGTTCGTTTAAGCCATGCGCTGACGATGCGTTACCCCGAAATATATACAGTCGAGCGCATGATCGAATAGCACGTTTTGTGCTTTCAACCAAGGCCTCCCGAGGATCATGTTGCAGCTCAACTCGTCACATATGACAAAACTCACCATATGCGTGTCTGCGCCTATGGTAATTGGAAGATTGCACTCGCCTGTTGCTTGCATCTTTCGGTCCCTGCATGCCGTGCCGATGAGTATGTCTTTTTTGACAATTGGCGTTTGTGGTGACAGAAACTTGCTTTGAATAAAGCAATAACTGGCCGCGGAATC
This sequence comes from Sycophaga agraensis, assembly GCA_018906755.1. Classification (NCBI taxonomy): domain Eukaryota; kingdom Metazoa; phylum Arthropoda; class Insecta; order Hymenoptera; family Pteromalidae; genus Sycophaga; species Sycophaga agraensis. The sequence continues at coordinate 21,561 of JACCIE010000248.1, forward strand.
GAGTAACGCGTTGACGGACTGCCCAAGGATCTCGACGCGTATATAATTTACGGTCGGACCTAAAGCATTCTCCGTGTAAGTTAAGACGCAGCTGGACTCGGGGCAGCGTTCGCCGCGTTCGTCGTTGCCCCAGCTTCGTTTCCCGACATCTGGAGGTAAGGATTACGCGGACACTCCCGGTTCCAATGCCTTCCGGGACAGATTTGACAGCGTGGTAAGCTGGATTGTGGCGGGGCTGGAGCACTGCGCGGGTTATGGTTCGCGCCGCTTATCGCTGCGTTTGCCAGTGGCGGCGCCGCTAACTGTGCAGGACTACGCCGCGTCGTCGGAGCAGCGCGGCGCTCCTCCGCCTCATCCTCTTCTATCTGTACTGCGCGCGCGATTAACTCTTCCACTGTTAAATAATTTGCGACACGCATCAACTTCCTGATCGAGGGCCTCAACGACTCCATCAAAAGCGCCATTATGTCCCTTTCGCACATATTAGCGAAAAGGCGGCGAGCGAGCAGTTGTTTTTGCTCTAGGAAAACGGCAGTACTCTCCTTCTCTGATTGTACTTGGCCGTACAACTTCGCTGACAGCTTTGTAAGCAGCGTTTGTGAGGCGAAACGAGCGCGTAATAAATCGCAGAATTTTGCCCACGATAGGCTTATGCTTCTGTACGTAGTGAACCACGTCGCGGCCGTATCTTTCAAGGCACGGGACGTCATCCGTACTCGCGCGAAATCCTCCGTGTTGTTTTGAGCAACTGCGTATACCATATACACAATACGTTTCCTGTCTCTATTATACACATTATAGCGCTTCCCCTCATTTTTGACCCGTTTTCAGAGAATTAAACCAAAAAGCGAGATATACAATTGTAGTAGCAAAACTTCAATTTTCCAAATCTGTTTTCAATATTGTAATTAAGTTAATCCTGCCAGTGAGTGAAGCATTTTGTAATTTACAAGCAGAATTGTAATTTACAAAAAATTCAAAATATGTCGAAATTTATAAACTGGCAGAAACCATTTTTCGCACGCAATAAGAGTGCATTAATAGCTACTTATTCCCGAAAAGATATCTCTCCAGCTTTATAATTAACAAGATAGAATTTTAAAAAAAAACAAAAAATGTCCACTATTTTCGAATTTTCTCCGCCTCTAATTATCCGATTTGGTTGCTTTAAATTAAAAATCGTTTGTATTTGTATTATCTAGAAATATGTCCTTTATAGCATCTTGATCTCTGAGTAATATTCATGGTCTCCATTCCTGATGTGATAGTGCGCGTAGAAGTTGCATACGCATTGAAATATATATGGAGCCCCGCGCAAGCAATAAAGCTAGTGCGTAGTATAAGGTGTCTGTTCACTCACGTGTGCATTATAGAGTGCCTATTCGCTCACATGGATTCACCAATAGGATTCACCTATAGATAAAAATAATGCAAAAAATAGATGTGAGAAATATGTAATCGGGAGTATACATAAGATTAGTGAGATAAGATCAGAAGAATGATACTAAAATGATACTAGAATGATAGAAAAATCGGGAATATGAATCAGAGTTTGTTTTTAATATACGACATTTAAGAGCGAAAGCAATTAGAAATCGGAATAAAAGAGAGGTATGATCAAAACTCCACGAAAATATATATACTCCACCTATACTATCAAAACGTACTTAATACAAGAAGAACAGACCACAAAGGAAACTAACATAGATTAAGTTATGATTAATTTACATAGGTAAACATATTACTAATCAAGTAGAGATGAGCAAGAAGTGATGAAGTAACGCAATAGAACGCGCAATAGTAATTCAATATTTAACGAAGAATATTTAAATAATATTAAAAATAAAGTAAAAATTAAATTTATTGCAGAATGATCGTAGAAAATGTAGAATCCAGGCTGAAAAAATGCACAAACTAGAAGATAATCCGAGAATATTTATGGAAAATATATCAATCTTTGTACAAATATTAATAATATAGACAAGCATGCAAAACACGCACCTAACATTATAACGACACAATACGACACTGTAATGAAACATAATAACAAATTAACTAATACAATCACGGAATGACGAGACCAAGAACTAATGAATAAGTTCTTGCAGTTAATGAAAAATAAGAAATACATCTGCAAAATCAAAAAAGAATAATATAATAAAAATGGCAAAAGCGGAACAACAGAAACGTTTATCTGTAAAGTATTTCAAAATGGGACGTTCCGTACAATATCAACATTTTATTAGAATCAGTAAAGTTTCAAAAAATTTAACACAGGCTTTGACATTGACAAGTGACTGAGCGTAGATAACATAACAGCAGAGATACGAGAAGATGACAACAAGTGAAGGATAACGGATCAAGACAAGAAAGACCATGGGGTTCCCCTGATTTCCAGTTTGACGATTCAGTCACCCTCCTGGAACGTGGCGTACAATCAGTTTCAATTGTAATTTTGACTATTGCATGAACCTCTCATTCTTTGGTATGATCTAATTTGGACTATCGCCTGAATCTCTCATCGATATTGCTTGGGACATTGTGATACAGAGAGAATTTTATTTCAAGGAACTTCTCACGATACTTTATGAAACTAGTCCAACTAATTCTATTAAATTTCAATGGGAAGTTCTTCTTGTTTTGATTAAGATGTATACTTTTCTGCAGCCTTATCAAAGGCTACATTATCCTCGCCTACGCTAAATTCGAACATTTTTAAGTCGAAATATTTAGCCGCACTCTAAGCCGTGCTATTCTTAACTTAACAATATCTTCTATTTATTAGTTGAGCAAACAAATTCTTATATATAGAAAAAATTACAGAATCAGAAATTCATAACAAAAAAAGAATCGCTAATTTTTTTAGAAATCAATATTCTAATCGGGTTTAAAAATCTGCTTTTATACAAAAATAGTAGCACAGAATCTTAAAAATGTTATGATAAACTGTATACATGTTGAAGCAACTACTGAATAGACTTCGATAAACTTTTAAAATATGCTAAAAACCAAGTAAATATTAGTCAATGGATGAATCTTCTCAATACTTGCTAACTATGCCGACAAAACGTGGATATAAAAGTTGGCTCATGCAGATAAATCTAGTTATGTTTGTGAATTTCAAGATTATAAGAGTTCATAGAACTTATATAGTTTATAGACAGTTTATACAACTTCAAGTTATGAAAGATTTGATGGGAGAACTTGTTAATAAAAATCATTATGTATTCTTTGAGACGAAGCCTCCGCAAGGCCTTACGCGCGGCCAGGCCGCGTTTTCAAACAGAGGCCCTAAGCTCTGTAGCTGCGCGGAGCAACCGTCAGCGGGCGAGCAGCGCCGAGATAAAGCGCCGATCGTCTGATAATCGCCAATAATCAACAACCCTCCAGTTCTATTGAGGCGTCCATGGACCGGAGCCCAGCAGGAAGGCTGCCTATATGAAATCATTATGACAACTTCTTTACTGGGATTAAACTGATTATTTCACTACAAGAAGATAATAACTTTTATTTGTGAAACTGTATGTTCTGATAATATATATAACTGTACTACCAAAATTTGTATTGCTTGATTAGAAAATGAAACATGAATAGTATTGTTCCTATTGTTACGTACGCGCTGCTCCCTCTTCTGCCAGGGGGGAGGGCTGGAGGCAGCGGCGCGCGTCCCCGCTCGTGGACCGAGCGCGCGAGTGCGATGAGTGCGTCGGAGGCGGGGGGGGGGGGGTGTCGAACTCTCGACAGGAGCTGGAGACCGGAGGAGTGGCGAGGCGATTGAAGCACCAGGTTGCGATCGAAGTAGCTACTTTATTGAACCTCGACTGCGTGTATCGTCGGGGGAAGAAGAGGCGGCGCTCCCGCGTGTCGTTCGAGCGCTAAGTTGACGGACTAGCCGCCCGCGTTACAATCGGCCCGTTCGCTTTACAATGAATGAACTCCCCTTCGTTGCAATCCTCTTACTATTTATAGCTGCTTCCCGCCGCTTTTCCCCACTTGCGGTCTGCCGACTTCCCCGTATCTCTGCGTTTGGTAGTTGCTGATCTTGCGTCTGCTTCGGGCGCCTTCCTGTTGCCAGGCCGCGTCGGCCCGGGGCCCCGAGTTTTCCCCGATCAGCGGACATCGGATCGGCTGCCTTCGCGTCTCCGTCGAGGCTCGGCCGAAGGTGACCCCGCGCTACGAGTACGGGGCTCCCGGTTTCCCCGCGACAGCGGATATCGGAGCTGCTGCCTTTGCGTCTCCGTCGAGGCTCGGCCGAAGGTGACCCCGCGCTACGAGTGCGGGGCTCCCGAATTCCCCGCGACAGCGGATACCGGAGCCGCTGCCTTCGCGGATCCGTTGCGTATCGCGCCGAAGGTGTGTACGGAACACTATCAAAGTACTATGGTTCCTCTGAAGTGAGAACTGCAAATTGATGACAGAAGGATGGCACACTAAAACAAGTAGAGTTTCCAATTATATGCTCTGATTATAAAAAATGTATAAGCTTCGTGATTATTAAAAAGAGACCCTCTCAGTCTACTAAAATGCTAATAAATATTAAACATGAAAAACGATGTACACATTGTAGTACAAAAATAACACAATACAAACTCGATAGATGTGTAAAATTATAATGTATCACTGTATTTCATAAAAAGACAGAGATTGTTTCTTGAATGATCGCTTACAAAACAGTTGTAAAAAATATTTTAAAATAAATTGAGACGGGGGATTTCACGCCGCGCAGACCACGAGCAAAGACGGGCGAATATGTTCCCTGCGACGTGCTTGTGATGTCGGATGAACCCCATGAACATCCATGAACGACGTTACCTTGATACCACCAGGGACCGGCAGCCACTGACTACCCCATCGCTACTGACTGATTGATATTATCAATGTTTCATAGAAATTACTGCTTTATCTATGATATATACAGCCTGCTTTTTAATTACTTGTCTCCAGATATATGCTCCTTCGTGGCGAGTAGGCCTGTAGTTACGATCGTCGATATTTTCCTCGAGTCATCATTTCATCATAGGTTGGCACGGACCATGAAGAAGCGCAGGTCAGTCTCGTGGCCCTCGGCTATAACAGAAACTTTCATGTCAAAATGAATTGCCTTTGGGTTCGTCAAATAAAATTGATACAATGCAGTACAATCGGCCAGGATATCGTCAAAAGAATTTTCTAGCTTTTGTCCAATTTTATTGTTTGAATGATTTTTCGAATAAATCATCGTGATAATTTTATATTTTCTCATTAAAATTTTTTATTTAAGAATTGACATTATTTTTTATTATTTGTGGTCACAAACCTATATCATTTAATTGACATTCATATGTCGGTATTTAAATCTAAAAGTAAGTATTTAATGTATAAAAAATGTAAAAACTTCTTGTGAAGAGTCACCTTCCCCAGTGGGGATGATCGAAGCATGTAGGTGGTAGTTCTCCATTAGATAATGTAAGAGCAAGAGAGAAGAAGTAGGAACAAGTAGAGAGATTGAATCTCTATTTTGAATCATTCCCAAAAGCTTATTTTTCTCTGTACGTTGCAATATTAATATTATTATTAATATGACTAAATAGAGGATCAAGGATTCTTGTAGTGTTCATTCAATAATAAAAATAATCCTTTGAACGGAGAAAATCGGTCTCAGACAAGGTTTATTATTGATAAGAAATTATTTTTAATTTATTGTAAATTGGGTACTAAAATACATCGACGTGTATCACGCCGAAAGTGTGTATGTGACAATATTATACTGTTTCTACGAATACTATGCTGTAACAATAATAAACTATGGCACAGTTAGTTTTTTATATTTTACTAATTTTTTCATAATAATTTATTTATATAAAAATTAATGTCTTATAATATTTGAATTCTTTAACTACAATACGTAAATTTTCTTATATTATCGATTACTTCATTAATTAATATCATTAAAAAAAAATTGTTTTAAAATGGAATTCAATTTGTGGGGACCATGTGCCCTTATGCAAATCCGGCACTAGTGATATAAACAAATATAGTTCACCTTTTAAATACTTGTTTTAGGTCTACTATTATGTTAATAGTATTCTATTAGAGTTAAGCACTTCAAAATCATTAGAATTAGTAGGGAAAAAATGTTTCTTCAAAATGAATAATTACTTAAACTTCAGATCATGAAATAAGCGTCGGTGTTTCAAATACAATTTACTAATAAACAGTTTAAACCTATCAATAACTTTTTAATTTAATAACCACAACGGAACAAAGTTTGAAGAATTTGCTTTCAATTTCGAAACCGCAAATTTTTTTAGTTTAGTAAAAATATTGTATCTATAATAGTTTGTTTGCTAGAGGCATTTAAACAATGAAACTATTAACAACAAAAAACACTTACACTTGCGACTGTGTACTGTTATACTATTTCCCACCTAATCGTGAAGTAATCCAATTTTTTATTCGCTTCTATTCTCCAACTTACATTTTCGGCTAATTGTACTGAACAATAAGGCGGGTTGTGCTTAAACAGCAACAGTATAGTATGAAAGCCAATGGTGCGGGTTACTCTCGAGTTTACTTGCGCACTGTTCCGGTCGTACTGAATGAGATCCGTTGAAGCAACCAAAAGTGAATCATTAGAAAATTATCGAATATTATTCTTTCCTATACAGTCCATCCGTCCCATCAACCTGACTGGCGTCCATCATTTCGGCTACAATATTTTTCAGTTAATTGTTAATATGGGATAAAATTAGCAATCAGTAAACGGATTTAATATTACCGAGAAATAATCTAATCCAATACATTACCTTATGTACATTATCCAAAGGACACTAATAAAGAAATTGTTTTAAATTGTATTATTATCTAATACTTAATGAGTAGCCCTATTTGTTATAAAATTGTATATGCGCGTAATGTATGTTTAAATGCACAGAAAAAACGTTTGCAAGGTGTAGAACATTATCCAGAGGATACTAATAAAGAAATTGTTTTTAAATTGTATTATTATTAATACTTAATGAGTAGCCCTATTTGTTAACAATTGTATATGCGCGTAATGTATGTTTAATGCACAGAAAAAACGTTGCAAGTGTAGAACATTATCCAGAGGATACTAATAAAGAAATTGTTTTTAAATTGTATTATTATCTAATACTTAATGAGTAGCCCTATTTGTTATAAAATTGTATATGCGCGTAATGTATGTTTAAATGCACAGAAAAAACGTTGCAAGTGTAGAACATTATCCAGAGGATGCTAATAAAGAAAATTGTTTTAAAATTGCAGAGTATTATCTAATACTTAATGAGTGGCCCTATTTATTATAAAATTGTATATGCGCGTAATGTATGTTTATATGCACAGAAAAAAACGTTTCAAGTATAGTAACAATTGACCAAAGTCGCGGAGCTGGTGCATGATCAACTTCAGTTATATATAGTTTTTTACTTCCAAAAGTTCCAAAAGTAAGAAAAATGCATGCCGTAGTCACTATATAGAGATTTTTATAAAAATGGCGGACCAAGTGCTGAGAGAATTGGAGACTGCTGCACAAATTATTTTAGTGAGTTTTTTATAGAATTACTTATTACATTCGTTATGATTATTATACTTAAGTATTCTATATTAGTAATTTTAAATATTTTCGAGAAAGTAAGATGATTATTGTACTATTTTTATTACAATTTTTCTAATATGTTTGTAGGTTATACTACCTACCTTAAAAATGTTTGTTTTGGAGTGAGGTCTTCAAGAAAACTTTATATTTAATAGTTGTAGAAATTTTTGCTATGTTCTATTAAAAAAGTTAGTTATTACTAAATACATTATTTTCATAGACGTTTTATTAAAAGTTTATAGATTTTTTGTATTTTATACTAAGAAAGCAGACGTCTATATGCGGAGTTTTTGAATGTTTAAAAATAATCATATTGTTTATTATTAATAATAATTACATGTTGCATAAGATTATTTACTAAGATAATACTATTTATGAAATTAGCAATACACTTCTGTTATTAATCTTCTATTGTAAATCTTATTGAATAAAAGATTACATTGTGTTGCAACATGTATAAAATTATTTTTTTTTATATTGTAGAATTCTTTCTGAAATATGCAAGCAAATGTTATAATTTAATGTAAATCATTGACATATAAAAATTATGAAGTAATAATAAAAAACAATTATTTGCAAAAAAATCAATAATTTTATTAAATAAAGTATATAAAAAGCTATGTTTACATTTAAAATTATTTTGTTATCGTAATGTAATTACATGATTTTCATTTCTGGAGTATAATTAATATTAATATAGCTTTAGTTAAAGTAAATTATAACATGAAGAATCATCAATTGCAAATACTTTTATGTAATGAAATAAATCAGGTTAATGTAGTTTAGAGTGCATAGAATTAGAAATAGTTTTTATTGAAAATATTTTTTATTTATTTTTAATCAAGTGAAAGTAAAAAATAATCTAGTTGTTATAATTTTATGCTCAGTGATATTAAAAGATTCTAAATTATGTTTTGCTTTCAGGCCCCACCAATCTTGTGACTGCTGTGCAGCGACAATCTGCTGAGGCAATTATTTTTAAACTTTCGCAAAACTAAGTCCCCCCCTACCAATTATGCAGAGAAATTTTAGAGATTAGTACTGTAGATTATGTTTTATTTGAGTCAGCTGGTGTTATCAAAGATGCCTTAATCAGAGAATGGCCACTATTACAACAAACAGACATTCAATCTTTAAGGCAATACTTGCTACATTACATCATAAGTAAACCAACACTGGCACGATTTGTTAGAGAAAGGATATTACAAGTTATAGCGATTATGGTAAAAAGAGGCAGCATTGAGGATCTTGGACAGGAAAGGAAAGAAATTCTTAATGAAGTTGAGGGATTGATTATGGGTGGTGATTTACCAAGGGTAGGATAAATAGTCATATTACTGTTTTTTAATATTAATTATAAAGTGTAATAGTACAATATCAAATTATCTTTAGGTTATACTGTAATATTAATAAAAAAAATTTAAGTTATATAGTAATTATTAATAATTCAATTTTAAATCTATGTCTAGCAACTTTTGGGATTGCAGTATAATTTCTGCATTGATGCAAGAATATGAAACTACAATAAAGTCATCAGATATAGGATTGACTTGGGAAGTGCATTTTAAAGCTAAAAAACAGTTTGAAGTTACTTCTCTAAAAGAATATTTAAATTTTGTGTCCAAGCACTAGGAGAACTCACAAAGGGAGATATTCCAGAGACTATATTACCGCTGATAAAGCAATTACTAGCTATTTGTGAAAATGTGCTAGTGTGGGGATTTGTCTATGTAAATTATATCCTTTTTATTCATTTTTTAATTTAGCAAAGACATTATTAATGTTTGTATAACATGTCAAAATAACATGGTAATGATACAATTTACTGTGGAGTAATCACTATTCGTTAGTGCGGACATTTATTATAAATAATTATATTATTTATATATAATTATATATATTATTTACAAATAATTATAATTTTATAATTTTTAAAATTGGATCAGTATATTTTTATGACTATTACGTAATTGTTTTAATAATAAATAGTCAATTACTTTTTCAAAGAAAAATTTTTAATATATAATTGATGTGATCCTTAACTTCAGTGTACTGCCTAAAAGATTAGTAGGAATATTTGAAGCAGCTTCTGAATCTCTTGACAACCCTACACTTCGTTTAACAACATCATGGAGGGATGTTATACAGGATCCACTGTTGTACAGTTATTTTTTACATTATATTGGAAATTAAGATCAAATCCTCAATTGGCGCACCATGCCCGAACTTGTTTAATACAATTAGCTACTGTTAGTGGAGTCATAATGCAATCTTCCCAAGTAATGTCTCAATACTTGACAACATATTTGGAGAGCTTTTTAAAACTTTTTGTCAAACATTGAAATTATTGACCAAGAAGCTCTCGGTATTGCAAATATATTTAAAAAGTTATTATGAAAATACGAAAACCTATACCAGAATCTATCTGAAGATCTTCAAAGATCATGTATGGAACAAATGGCAAGATTAACATGTATGTTCATTGAAGGTGCCTCTCAAGAGGAATCTGTAAGTAATATCTTAATATTAATGGTAAATTAAAATATAGTATTTTTCTATAAAAAATATACAAATTTAGAAATTGGAAAAAATGGACATTAAAGAATAATTTTTAATTTCAACTTTATTTATAATTGTTTTTTTTTATAAATAGTTTTGAAAAGTGTAAATAATATTATTGAATAAAATTAGAAAAATTTAATTTGGTATGGTAAATTTTCAGAAATGCACGAAACTATAACCATTTTAAATTATTGAAATGTCATCATGAACCTGTAAAAGAATTAGTTAAGTAAATTTACATGTTTATTGCATTTTTCAATCACGAGTGTTTGTGTTTGTGTTCACAGCTTCAATATATATTATGCTAATTATGTTATATTTAGATTAATTTTTAATAATATCAAAATATATTTTTAATTTTATTTTTCATTTTCTCTTAACTTTTGAATGAAGCAATAATTTTTGAAAAATAAATTAGATTCAAAGTAAATTCTTAGCATTGAATATTAATAACTAGAATATTTAAATAAATAGATTAAAAATCTAGTCTATTGGATAAGATTTATTGTTAAGTATTTATGTCTTATAAGTATACCAAATGTAATAAAAATATTTAATATAATTAAAATAAACTAACAACAATTAATATTACTCCTTGATTTTTACATTGAAATATGAATAATGTAAAAAGTAACTATATTAATAATGTCCAGTCATTTATAAAGATCTATTGACGTCGGTAATACTGATCGATAAATATAAAGTATAATATAGAATTTTAAGAATAAATATAGGTATTGGTAAAACAGAATTTTAATTTTAAAATTATTTTTCAGATGTGTGCAGATGATTGTTTGTACATGGAGGCAGCTGAAAGTCTTATGGAAACGTGGGTTGTGGTTCTATCCGATACACCTAATTGCTCTCCAGAATTCTGCCACCACAGCTCTATTCAAATTTTAAATACATATTTAAAGTGCCATCTCTCTCTACCAAATGGAACAAGAGGTGCTGGAAGTAAAGAGCTCAATAATGAAGAAATAGATTCCAATGAAGAAGATGATCGTATCAAGTTCAAGGACCAACTACAAGCTGTCGGTCAGATATCATTCATTTAATTTTTCTTAACCTTTAAATAATCTATGTTAAAGTTCTGAATTTGGTTGAAATGAAAGAATGCAGTATTTCTTTAAAAAATAATTATTATATTGTAATGATTAAATTGATTGATTAAAACATATTTATTAAATAAAAACGTTGATTTCCTGTATCATTCAGGTGTTTTTGGTAGGCAAGTACTTAGCCACTCATTACCTTTGCTTTCTCGGCTGCTTGAGGAGTGTACTATCAAACTCAAGGAGCAGTTGAATCACATAGTTGGTCAGCCAAACTCCCTTAACATCTCTGGTTTGGCTTCAGTTGAAAATCTTTATGAGGATTTACATTGGCTGGTGCTCATAGCTGGTCATGTTCTATTTATGTACTCAGAAGGAGAAACGCCTGTCATACCTTCAGAAATAATGCGCTACAGTATGGAACAGGTATTTTTGATTTATATCAATGTTACAAATCACATACAGCTATTAATAACGAATATATATTTTATGGTTAACATTCATATATGTTCTAATTGATAAAACTTTAGGCACAGCAAGGTCAAATGGATTTGAATGCTACACTTCAGCTGCTAGCTTCACCACAAATTAACCTAAGTGATATTAGTGGAGCTGAGCAATCTGCTGATCATGTAATTCGACTAATATCAGCCATCTTTAGATTAAGTGAAACCACCAAGATAGCTATAAATTGTAATGCGGCCCAACATCTTTCACCCCAACTGTGTAGTACAATAATTTGGTTTCTACACCGATGGTCTCTCTGTTATCTCAAGCCTGTTGAAAGCCATTATGCCATGTTGAGTACGACTTTGTTGGAAGCATTTGGCTCTGATACGTCGGGTTGTTTATGGACCTTCAACTTTCTGATTGATAAGATTGAATGCAATATCAAAGCTTTTAAAGGGGAGCCTGCTTTAATTAAGGAGACAATGCAATTTTTGAATGCTCTTCTTAGAACAAATAAGTAAGATAAAAATCAAAACATATTTCTAGAAATAATAATAGTTTAAACTAACGTTATCAAATGTCAAAAACAAAAAATAATTTAAAAAATTAAATGTTTCTTTTATTAGTGCATTTATAAAATTAAAAATTATAAAAATTTTTGTTTAAGAGCTCCACTTCTTCTACAATCAGATCATTTCGGTAACCTTGTGGAGATAGGTACAAAGAACCAGAATTTACCTCAAGTAGTGAAGCGTGGCTTGATGTCCATGATTGCTCATATGGGCAAGGTATACAATAATGAGCAGCACCAACAACAATACTATTCACAAACAATTCAACCTATTGTAACTCGGTTTAAGGATATTGTATGCCATACAAACTTCCAACAAAACTATCACCAGGAGGAAATACGAGCTCAGATAGTGGATATGCTTGAATCATTTATTGGTATATTTTGTTATAAATATGATAATTATTATTTTTTTTATTTTTATTGAAATAAATAATTTAGTTTTTAAAACAATTAAATATTAAAGTAAAAAATGTTAATAATTGTTATGTTTAGGCATCTCTATGGGTTCAGTGTATGTAAGTTTAATTTCAAGGGATATGGTAGGAGAGCTTTTTCAATATGCCTACAGTGTATTAAGTGAATTACCGCGGCTAATTAGCCTTTATCACAATTATCAACAGATTATTCAACTAATAATTGAACTCTTCCATGAGTATTCAAATGCTCCAATTAAATTTCTTCAACAAGGCAACAATAGTTTTCTTGAAATCTATCTGCATATGATGCAGGTGAGTACTTTTCTTAATAATAATTACATCTGTCAAATTTATACTTGTAGAATATAGGAATAGATATATTTGTTTGTGCAATAAGACTTACGTAAATTGTAACTTAATTGCACATTATTTTACATTGAAAACATCGAAAATATAGAAAATAGATATGAAATTTAATACTTTTTCATAATTGGAATAAAATTTTTAAAAGTAAGAATGTGCTGTAAAGTGAGATTTGTTGTCTCTTTTATTTTTATATCAGAAATTCATCTTTGAGTTTATTAATGAGCATATACTATTCCAATTCTTTACAATATGCAGGCTTATGTAAATTGTAATCGCAATCAATTAACCATCGACTCGACGGCAGAAGAGGACACATTTGAGGATATTCGATTACTTATGCAATTATTGACCAACATATTAGATAAGAATACGTTCAATACACCTTCTGATACAGAACAAAGTAATCATCTCTCAATTATCAATGTCTTCCTGTATGGACTTAATATCATTATGCCTTTGATGACTATTGACCTGCTTAAATTTCCCTCACTTTGTTTAACGTAAGTTTCACGAATCAGTACATCTCATTATTTATTGTAAAAAGTG